>JAASGT010000184.1:0-40344 GCA_023334315.1 Globisporangium alternatum | reverse complement strand
CTGTAACGACCTGGCACAGCGCAGCCGAAGGACCGAGCGAGATGAGCGCTGGTCTGGCGTAGAGCGAGGAAGCGTTGGGTGGCGAGGACCACGGTCGTGTGCGGAGAGAGGCAAAGAGGCGAGACGAGGAGCTTGAGTGGAAGACGGTTGTTGGCATTGAGGTAAAATGAGAAGTGAGTGTGTGAGTTTGTCTGTTTCTGCCTGCCTTCCTACTCGTTGTTTCTAGTCCAAGAGGGGCGCCCTGTGGGTTGGACATGGGCGTAGGACACAGACACGCGTATCTGTGTCACAGGACACAGATCCTGTCGTGCCTTTACCCCACTGGCTTTTTTCTGATTTCTTTCTGATTTCTTTTCTATCTATTATGAATCTTCAACTTGTCGCACGTGCCTTGCGTGCGTGTGGTTTACGCTACTTGTTTTCTTTTGCTATCCTAGAATGTATGTAAGAAGGGAGAGAGTATAAAGGATGACGGCCCGCACTCCAAGAGTGAAGGTCCTGTAATCATGCATCCTTACACACTCCATCACATTAGCAGTCCAGTGGGCGCTGCAGTCGTCATAGAGCAGCAAAATCTTCTCCTCCATGTTTGTGCGTGCGCCAAAGTGAAAGTGGAGAAACTGGATGGACAGCTTCGCATTCCACCACGCAGATGGGTTTCCTACAAAAGTCACAGGTTGGTGTGTGAGCTAATGCACACATTTGATAGTAAAAAAATAGTTGGGAGAGCTTACCGAAGATCATGTGTCCTGTTGTGTGCTGGAGAGGCTGAATCTTCTCCCACAGCACTCTTCCGAACCCGTGCCGTTTGGTCAAGTTCTCGACAACGACCTCTGCTATCTTGGACGCCGAAGACTTGATAACAAGGAACATAGGGTACTTGTTTCCGCAGGATGTAACCGGGCGTTCCCGAGTTACTCAGCACGATACACAGAGTGAGGAAGCGTGTGTTACACGACTTCCACAAGGACTCGTGATGAGGGGGGAATCAGCAGTTCCTGCGATCTGATTGCCTGTTTATAGCAGAGCAATCCGGACGAAAGTAAAAGGGCTTTAATTGCTTCCAAATAAGGCAAAAGCGAAAGTGTTTATTTAGGCCCTGAGGGCGGCCCCGACAGCGGGTGAAAATTACTAGAGGTTTGTATACTATAGCTAGGCCTAAATAAAGCTACTTTGACTGGCTATGGAAGCTCAGTGTTTCTGATTGGCTACTTATCCGTAATAATAGTCAATGACAAGACCGCATCATTGCTGGCCATAACTATTCTTTAAGTGCGCACCAGTTCGCGCGTGCCACTTCAGAATTGAACACTGCGAACTTTCCCTAATTCAGACTTATATTTGTTGCACAGACAGTAGTCCGGCAGAGTGGTTACTGCGGTATAACTCACTCGTGTACCCCGTTACAGAGAGTCTGCAAGAACAAGTTGTCCTGAAGAACAGGAGTAAGTCGGTACGTCAATTACCTGAACACGACAATTGACTCAAGGATTACGGTACTTGCAATTATTTATTTTGGGAAGTTCGGATTATTGGCCAGATATTTATTTTATAGAGGACTATAATAAATAAACAATGATATTTCGGAGGGCCAATTCGTGACAGTTGGGTGGAAGAGGAAGATTCAGTACGATTTTTGGACTAAGCTGTGTCATAAAGCGGTGAGTATGCCATGTGAGAGGCTCAAAGCACTTCATGTTCATCCGCGACGAAGAGCTCGAGGCCAATGCGTCACGCTCACTTGCTTCCTACGAGAGAGCCAACGACGCATGTGATCTGCGCTGCCTGGTCGATCGATTTAAACGCGTGCTCTGAACGGAACGTGGTCTCAACGATGGATACAACAAATCGATTCACGCATCAAAGGAGAGCTGGTGATTCACACAAACAAAACTGCCCATTGCGGTCGAGCCCACTTGATACACATAGCTGCTCTCGCTCCCTCAACGGTGCTTCACTTTCTGAGACATATAAAGACTACGCTGCATTGCGCCAGGTGTGTGTGCCGCGCTTATGTGCAGTGCAGGCCGATCTCCTCGCTCACCGTGGCCGGTTTCACTGCCGATGGTGCGGGCGTGGCGGACGTGAGATCAGCTCCGTGCACCTTCTCTGGACTCGCTGGAGCCAAACCAGCAAAGCCCGTCGAGACTTCCTTGGGCGTGGATGGGCTCGGAGTGGCGGCCACGTTGTTGGAGCCAGTGTTCGTCTTCCCAGCTGGAGCTGGCGTGGTGCTTTGGTTCGCAGCAGGTGCCGGAGCAGTGGTGGTGGTGCCAGTCGCTGGCTTCGCCGTGGTCGTCTGCGGAGCTGGAGTGGTGGCTGGAGTCGAAGGATTGGCCGTTGTCGCTTGCGGAGCTGGGGTAGTGGTTGAAGCTGATGGGGTCGCCGTTGTCGCCTGCGGAGCTGGGGTCGTGGCCGAAGTCGATGGCTTGGCTGTGGTCGCCTGCGGAGCTGGGGCCGGAGCGGGTACAGTCGAAGCGGTGGTCGAGGTCGGTTGAGGAGTCTGTGATACTGGCGTTGCAATTGTGGTTCCTTGAGCCGTTGGTGCTGGAGACGTAGCGGCTGGCGGTGTCGAAGTGGATGGGGCTTTCGAAGCAAAAGTAGTAATCGGCGTAGGTGCTGGGGTCGTGGTCGCACTCGGAGCTGGCGTGGACGTGCTCGTTGGAGTTGACGTCGGCGTTGGGGTCGGCGTTGGAGCGGTCGTTTGGGGTGAGTTGACAGCGGGCGACGGCACTGGCGACGGAGTCGATGAAGGCGTCGGTGTTGCAGGGGACGACGAAGACGGAACAGGTGTCGCGGTCACATTCGCTGATGGCGCTGGCGTAGAAGCCGTGCTATTCGTAGTCGTACTAGCAGACGGAGTCGAGGAGCCCGCGGCGCTGATGACCTTGCACGCTTCATTAAGGTTCGTGAGCTCGTCCTTGATCACGATCCCGTCGCCGACCGTGCAGTCAGTCAAGCCAAAGTTCTTGCTGCCGATGATCGCCGTCACCACCTTCAGACACGCCGTGGACTGGCATATCTGGTTGATCTCGGCGGGCGTCGATCCGCTCTTGACGCTCGCGAGGTCCACTTTGCCCGAGAGCGCGGCGTTGAAATTGTTCTTCGTCACGCACTCAACGAGCTCCGTGTTGACGTCGAGACCCTTGAACGCGACCACGAGCACGTCGCTGGCGCAGGCGGCCGCATGCACAGATGTTGCGGGGAGTAGTATCGCCATGGAGGCGAGCGCCGCGCGGATGTAGCGAGTCGAGCGCATGGCTTCTCGTGTCTGCACCTGTGTGAGAGAAAGCAGGAAGAGGTCCTTCGCGAGCGACGGCCGAGACTGGAAATGAGAGAGCGCCGCGCTCGAACTGACTGAATGATCGGAAGGGGCTGCTATGGCTTTCCGCCCTTATACATACTGCCGCCGCGAAGGAGCCGTGGCGTCCATCTGGAATCCAGGAGCTCACCGCCTTTACCTTCCACGCTTCTGCGCGAACTGAATTCCTGGGGCGTGTGGGTTGTCCATTCCTACAGTGGAAATTCGATAAAGTACGAAGAAAGGCAACAATCGTAAAATCCATCTGACTTAGTTGACTGTGCTTTCTATAGGCGGTTGATGCAGGAGAAGCTCAGCAGTCTTCTGTATCTGAGGATTGAGCGAAACCCACCAGATGGGCAGGAGAGCTCAACGAACGAACAAACGCACCATGCAGAATGACGCGCGCGTTCGTACATAAGCGACGGAACTGCCAGTCAGCGCAGCTTCGCCTCCGTGAGCATTTACCACACCGCGACCATGTTCAGATGTGCACAGTAAACCCTGTACAGAACAAGTCAGGAGGCCAAAGAACGCGGCTCATTCACTGCCGCTGCTGCTGTTGCAAATGAGCCAGCAACATGCAGCCTTTGCTGCTGAACGTGTTTGTTATCGTTCTCAGTGACTAGAAAGTGAACAGGTACACAGCACGGAGAGCGCACGTGGCTGGGTATGTGCCAGGCACATAGGGCACAGACTGTCGTGTACGTCCACGTCATCCCAAGTAGCAGTCGCCTCGATCCAACAAGCGCTCTCTCTTGAGGTCGCGTGTCGTCAACTGGTGCGAGATAGTGATGAGTTCGATGAGGACACTGGACATCTCAAGCTGACCCGGCAGTGGGCAAGGTGTCTCGATCACACGAACACGCTGCTGCCGTGTCAGCTAGAAAAGAAATCAAAGTCGTGCACTCGTACGAGCGTTGATGATGTGGACGCATCAACGACGCCGAGCAAGCGACAGAGAGAGAGAGGGCCAGTGACGGAAGGCAAATTACGCGTGTAGCTACACAGCCGAGCGAAAAAGAGCTATTGGTGGCGCAGTGAAGAAGAGCATGACCCCCCACGAGGCCCTGTCCAGTATGGGATGCGAAGCTCGCTATTCGGGCGTTGTAGTCGGCCGAATGCTGATCGTGCGGCGTATTCGATTGTGCTGCAATGATGTCGAGTCGATGTGAACGCAATTCTGCGTCTGAATTCCTGTTTGGGTGTGTGCGTGGGGCGTGTACGCGTGTGTGTGCGACTGTGTTGGTGTTCGTGTGTGTGTGCGTGTGTGGGAAAGTCAGTTCTGGGTTGACGATTCTAAATGTAAACTTCGTCATTATGTTGCTTGAAGTAAAATGAAGCCACTTCTTGGTTTCATTATGTCAACGTTGATTCAAATTCATGAATCGATAGTAAAATATTGAAATCCTAATATATGTAGTTTTGACATTTTACGCTGTTAAAACAACGCTTTTAGCTAATTAAAGCAACATAAAGTGATAAATTTTAGCATGCACATCACAACCTCACTTCCGTCTTTTCATTATTTTCTGAAGTCGCCTGAGCCACCAAGACCGCATGGTCTACGTCTAAACCTCATAAGTTACCTGAAGAGCTCCGATGCTCTGTTCGTATGTATGTATCAGCGATGATCAGTGAATACGTTTTTAATACATGACACCAGTGCATCCGCACCGGTTTTGAGTAAACTTTTGAGTAAGTAAATAGATTGCACCACTCACACAAAATCCCCGTCGCCAAAACTGAAAATCCAGGCTGCCGAAATTTGTATTTTCTATACTCGCGTTCTGATTTATCAGTGAGATGAGACAGCAGATCTGGTTGACAGTCACGCGTGAGGAGCAAATTTGGTGAGTACACGCACACGCACACGCATCACCACGGAGCAAGACACCAGCAGACGAGCAAAGAGCGCAAGAGAGCAGCGTGGCAGACGAGTGATGCCATTCCGCAACTTGCCGCCTACTGCACACTTGTGTCCTCTGCACCACTGTAGCCCACAACCACAAGCAAGCTAGTCGCCATGCAGCAGCCGACCACACCAGCGAACAGCAAGTGCATCGAATCCACAATCTCCAGCGTAGAGCTCCAGCGAGCCGTGCGTGCGACCATCTCGTGCTCGACGGCACTGCGCCAGAGCATGCTGCGCGTGTGCAAGGCGATCAAGGAGGAGGCGGACAGAGTGCGCCAGCTCACGGCGGAGATCAACAAGTGCCTCGCGCGCATTGACGAGACCGAGGCGTCCTGCAGACAAGTCGCGCCAGCCAGCGACACGGAAATGGACAGCGCGGGCCGCCTTCAGGAGCTCCAAGCCGATCACAACGAAGAGTCGCAGCTGCTCTCGCAGATGATGCAGACACGTGAGATGCACACCGCGGCACATCGCGAGCTCACGCAGCACCTCGGCGTGCTGCACAAGGACTGGATACGGGTGAAGGAGCGTCAGTGCGCGCTCGCAGTGGTGCTGCAGCGACGAATCGCTGCGCGCCACAAGCAGGTTTGCTGACGAGCGCATAGTTGGTGGGATCCGTCGGTGCCTGGTTGACAGAATACCCAACACGCGAGCAGCACGACTCGCCTGTAGCTAATAATTTAGACACGAAGACGGTTGCTAGTCGGTGTCAGCTGTAAGAAGTCGAGTTGATTAGATAGAATCCAAAATGAATGACAATGTGAAAGTATGAACAACATCCAAGCGAAGTTGACGGACCTTTTGCAGCTTACACAGCTAACCAGTGGCGAGTCTTACGAGCACGCATGCGGCGACTTGTAATGACACTGCCGTGGTTGTTGCAATCTACAAACGTCCAATGCTCAAGCGCGAGGCGTACAAGGAGCTCTACCCGCATTGGCTCACCTTCATCACGATCACCGATACAATGGACTTCGGTAAGCAAGTGGCCACGGGCGAGATGGAGCTCGGTGACAAGTACGTCGCGTTCATGAACGAGGTCAGCACGGGGCTCGACGGCGCAAGCGACCACCTTCGACATCATTCCACGCAGTGCTCGATTGACAAGTTCCACAAGACCTGGAACATCGCCGCAACTGTCGCGCGAGGTTTCGCACATGCTCAATCTGAGCGAAGGCCACGCGGTGTAGCACGGTCTTTGCGAGAACATCGTGGGTTTCGCGTGTCTTCTCATTGTGACATCGTCGATTCTGCTTCACTTCCCCGCGGACTACTAGGTACCAGGTGGAGGTGCCGGGTACAGATATCGCGCCGAGCCAGCGATTTCGTCGACCTCTTCACGCGCTCGGCCGTGCACGATGCTATGACTAAGAACCTTCACGGTCCGGTACTCTTGCAAGACAAGGATAGCCCCAACAACTGGCTTCCGGTCTCCAGCTAACTTTGCCAGAACCTCAAGAAGCAGCACCACGACTTCCTGTTGCTGCGGGCATGGAGAAACTCGTGCTCGGTGCCAAGTTCGAGGTTGTGCGACTGGAAACTCCGATCACCGCGCTGTTGAGCCCATTCAACATCGGCAAAATCAACTGAACGCAATGCGTTTTGCTGCTGCTGCTGACAGTGTGGCCATCACAGTAGTATTGCGCGGTGGCAATGCAGGAGGCGAACGGAAGCTTTCCACGGAGGGCTCCGTCCTCTGGGGGCACCATACAAGCGCCTACGCTTCAATAGGAACCAAAACGAAACTTGGTGCACATTCTCGTGGAAAACAAATACTTCTTGATACCCGAAACATGCGAGCCGCAAAGTTGCGAACTCGGCGGCTAGTTCAGCCTGTCGCAGTTGCTGATATCATGAGGGTCGATCGTCTATACGAACGCGTATGTGGACACTGGTGATGCGTCCACAGGCACTTTGACTCAAATTCTCGTAGCTCATCTCTGGTGATACCGTCGTGTATGGTAGGGCGTTCGACGCACTCAACGCTATAGCCGCTCCACTATGCTCTCGACGGCGTCCGCCACAGACGCGAACACTTCCACGTCGTTGCGCTCCGCCATCTCCTGCAGGTACGCGCGCGCTCGTGCCAGGTCCTTGAACTCGCGCCCGATGACCACGCTCCCGTCCTTGGACGCGATGCAGCCTTCCTCTAATGGCTCGATCACCAGCAGCATCGCGTGCCAGCTCGCCACGAGCTCCACGGCCTCGGTCATCGCTGCGATGGAGCGAACTTGCTTCGGGATCACAAAGAGAATGAGCTGTTGCGCGGATGCAGAAAAGAAAGTCTGGTTAGCAACAGCGAACACTGTGGTGTTCAATAGCAAGACTGTAGCTTTCAAATAGGTTCTCACCTCGGCGCGGTCTTTCTCTGCGTCAATCTCCTTCCACCGGTCTGTGCGGGACGACACTTTCGGCGACCCGGGCTGGCGCGACAGCTCAAACGTGAGGTAGTCCAGGTACGGAATGTAGAACGGGATCCCAGCTTTTTGCAGTAGCGGCACCGCCACTTTCTCTCGCCAGCTCGTCGCGTCAACGTTCCCGCCGAGGTACACCGAGCCGCCCGTGTAGCTCCCGTACAGTTTGCAGCCAAGATGCTGGACGATGGACTCACTAGACAGCTGTCCGGACAACGACGAGGTTTGCAGAGGCGAGCCACTAGCGTGGCCATTCTCGGTCTCCAACGATTTCTGCGACACAACGGACAGCACGGCAGTCGACGATGCGGAACGCGAGGTGTTGCGGCGCGGCTTAATCTGTCCCGACCACTTGTTCAGCACGATTGACGACCGCTTGCGCAGCCGAGGTACCTCCGGAATGTACGTGGTCAGGTTGTCTTCGAGCACCCAGCGGATCGTCCCCAGCACCGCGTCACGCACGTTGTCGTACATCCGGATCTCCTTCTTGATCGCCAGATTGCGCAGACACTCTCGCGCGCCGTTGAGATCTGCGAGCTCCTCGGGCGTCACCTCCGAGCCCTCCACGAGTGTTCCTGGGAGGATGTCGTCCACGACGAGCACCACGCGACGACCGCGACAGATGTACTCGACCGACTCGTTGATGCAGACCATGGAGCGCGTAGCGTTATCGATGACCATGAACACCACCTTGGCGGTCTCCTTGGCGCGCGTCTCGATCTGGATGAGTTCCTCGTACCAGTCGTCCACCTGCGGGTTAAAATACTTGACATGCGCTTCTTCCAGGAGCGGGATCGCCACGTCGCGTCTCCATGTCGTCGGGTTACACGACCCGCCGAGGAACACGTCCGTGTCCGCCATGCGCTCAGCGGTCGCTGGCTCCACGCCCTCACTGAAGCTCGCCGCCTTGCGCGCAGGCAGCAGGCGACCCGCCGCGAAGCGCACGTGCTCGAAATTGGCTGCGTCATGATGCCGCCTTCGCTGGGCGAAGCTATCGGAAACCGGGAAGAGTGTCTGGTCCTGGTGCTGGATCAGGTGGGGCGACGTGTGCGAGCGGCTCTTGGTATGCACGAGCGCGTGCAGCGGGCGCTTGATGAACGAGTCCGAGTGTAGCGGCGGCGGTGGCGGCGACGCGGACGACGAAGTCGAGGACGCTGCGGGCGAGGATGGCGCGCTCACAGTGGATGTGGGTGCATCTGCGTCTCGCGGCACATCCAGTGAGAGCGCCGCGAGAGACAGCGCGTGTTCAGGTTCCGTGACGTGCATGCGGGGCGGGGCGTTAAGAGAAGTGGAGACGTTAGTGAAGCTACTACGTCGCGTGCTTCTGATGGTGTTGCGAATGTGATCTCAGTCGCATTTTCAAGCCCAAAGGCCAAATCGAGTGCGATTTTGGCCTTTTTGACAATTTAGGACCAAGCTGGCTGAAATAATGGTAGGCCTGTTACTGTACCTCGCCTTTACCCTTATTTGGCCAACTTAATCCTAAATTGTCAAAAAGGTAACTTTTCTGGATTCTTTTTTCTCTCCCTCAAGGTAACCCATGTTTGGGTACCACCTTTGTGGAACATCGTGTGGGTCGCTCCACATAGTTGATGCTTCAACTGCGAGTGCGGAAATCAAAAGCGGAATGCAGCCATCGCGACTGTAGACGAGAGCATAAGCGACTCCACGAGTAGCAGCGATGTACGATGCCCTCATGCGCAGACACGTACGTACTCGGTGATAGACGATCAAGGCTATCAATGCCAACACTGTTGATGAGCAAGGGGTTCAGCTGTCATAGGCTTGTATCGCTGCTCCGGCCATGAGCGTGTCGCCGTCACCTCTTCACTTCCAAATGGGCCGTTGCTGTTAGCGACCCGACAACTCTTCACTAGGGCGATTTTGGCTGAGATCTATGGAGGTACGATGACATGGTTGTTTTTCTATTGTTTTCTGTGTGTGTTACGACGTTGTGTGGTGTTTCTTATTCGCTTCTACTCTCTGTCATGTGCCCAATGCAAGTTTTGGAAGTTTGAAAATGAAAGAAAGTCGTCAGCGCCTTAACACTGAGGCTTCAGTCAGTCTGCTTACTTGTTTGCTTGATCAAGACTGGAAGTGCTGCTCTTATTCAGTTTGAGAATCCAACGCCAGCGTCACGACACCAGCCACAACGACACACCAGCTTCAGCATCGACTCATTCGAGCGCCTCCAGTAGAAATACACCCAGCAACCAGCAAGAAATCACCTCCTCGATGTTTTGGTGATGTGTTCGAAGACTCAATTCCTCATTGCATGGCAAACTGCTGGTGGTCTTGTAATTGAGCAGTTGTCAGTCGATCAGTGGGCAATACTTCAGCCGCCTCACGCAGCCTCTGGATTCCCATGAGCTTTCGGTCACTCGTTCTGAGTTTGAAGGCGTCACTCTCGGTCGCGCGTCTTCGTTCCTTTCGAGCAACGCCCACACATTGCTGCAATGTTATGTGCTGTTGCAACACGTTATGGAGGTGCTGTTCCCGTTGGCAAACCCAAGATTGCTGCTCCTGCTGCACACGCTGGCCTTCAAACGATAGCAGATCCAGCAAAAGTCGGTCTTGTTGTTGATGCTTCTGGAGTTGGTGCGTGAGCTGATGGAGCTGGTGCTCGTGGCGATGCTGCTGTGGTTGGAAAGCTATTCCATCATTCACATTAATTCATCAAATAGCCTTATCTGAGTATGTTTTCATCTTGATTTAACGAGAGTAACCAGCTTTTATATTAATTCATCAATATACTTCTACTGAGTATGGTTTAAGCTACCACACATTTCCTATTTAAACGGAGGCAAAAGGATATGGCTAGAAAATGGGTTGAGGTTGGCATTTTCGTGATTCACAAGATATTTCTGACGCTGAAAACACGCTTTTCATCACCAAATGCTTTTTCTCCAACATGCAACTACTTTTTCAGAGTCCTCTATTAAAGCGCATGGCGGTACTTCTGCGCTCCACCGCCAGCAGCAGTCGTCTTGGACACCACAGATTCCAAAGATCAAGAGAAGAGAGTGACGATGGCTGAGCCTGCGCCACCTGCCGCCGCGGCATCCACGCCACCCCCACCCGCACCTACTGGCGACGCGCCTGCCGCCCCCGTGACGGAGGAGAAGAAGCTGAGCAAGAACGCGCTCAAGAAGCTGCAGCGCGGCGAGAAGAGTGACAAGCCGAAGAAGGAGAAAGACCCGAATCGCTGGGCGCCCAAGAAGGACAAGGAGGCGAAGAAGAAGGATGCCAAGCCCGCGGTCGTGGTGCCAGAGTTCGTCAACACGACGCCCAAGGGCGAGAAGAAGGACATGGCCGAGCCCATGGCCGCGGCCTACAATCCCGTGGCGGTCGAGGCCTCGTGGCAGGACTGGTGGGAGAAGTCGGGCTTCTTCGCGTGCTCGGACGAGAAGATCAAGGCCTCCAAGCAGGACGAGCGCTTCGTGATGGTCATCCCGCCGCCGAACGTCACGGGTTCGCTGCACCTGGGCCACGCGCTCACGGTCGCGATCCAGGACGCGCTCACGCGTTGGCACCGCATGCTCGGCCACGCGACCCTCTGGGTGCCTGGCACGGACCACGCGGGCATTGCCACGCAGTCCGTGGTCGAGAAGCGTCTGATGAGGGATGAGAACCTGAGTCGCCACGACCTCGGCCGCGAAGAGTTCCTCAAGCGCGTGTGGGAGTGGAAGACGCAGTACGAGAGCCGCATCCACCACCAGTTCCGTAGCGTCGGCTGCTCGGTGGACTGGGAGCGCGCGTACTTCTCCATGGATGACAACTGCTCGCGCGCCGTGCGCTACGCGTTCTGCAAGCTCTGGGAAGATAAGCTCATCTACCGCGCCACGCGCATGATCAACTGGAGTTGCCGCCTCAAGACGGCGCTCTCGGAGATCGAAGTGGACTACATCGACATTGAGAAGCGCACAAAGATGGCTGTGCCGGGCCACAACCCGGAGCGCAAGTACGAGTTCGGCGTGCTCACGTCCTTCGGGTACCAGGTCGAGGGCTCGGAGGAGCAGATCATCGTGGCCACCACGCGTCTCGAGACGATGCTCGGCGACACGGGCATCGCTGTGCACCCGGAGGATCCGCGCTACACGCACCTACACGGCAAGTTCGTGATCCACCCGTTCAACGGCCGCCGCATTCCCATTGTCCTGGACTCGGTGCTCGTGGACATGACCTTCGGCACGGGCGCTGTGAAGATTACACCGGCGCACGACCCGAACGACTACGAGTGCGGCAAGCGCAACAACCTCGAGTTCATCAACGTGCTCACGGACGACGGCGCAATCAACGACAACGGCGGCGAGTTCAAGGGCCTGATGCGCTACGACGCGCGCGTGGAGGTCGAGAAGGCGCTGACCACGAAGGGACTCTTCCACGGCAAGACGGACAACAAGATGCGCCTCGGCATCTGCTCGCGCTCGGGCGACGTGATCGAGCCGCTCGTCAAGCCGCAGTGGTTTATCAACTGCGACCAGATGGCGCAGGACGCCATGGCCGCTGTGACGAACAAGGACCTGACGATCCTGCCCGAGTCGCACGAGAAGACGTGGTTCCGCTGGCTCGAGAACATCCGCGATTGGTGCATCTCGCGCCAGCTCTGGTGGGGTCACCGCATCCCGGCGTACTTCTCGCGCGTTGCGGGCGAGAAGTGGGTCGACAAGGACGCCGAGGAGAACGCCGACCGGTGGGTCGCGGGCGCGAGCGAGGAGGACGCGCGCAAGAAGGCGGCCGCGAACCTGGGCGTCTCCGAGGACCAGGTGGTGCTCGAACAGGACGATGACGTGCTTGACACGTGGGTGAGCGCGGGTTTGTTCCCGTTCGCGGTCTTTGGCTGGCCGGAGAAGACGATCGACTTTGACAACTTCTACCCAACGGACCTTCTCGAGACGGGCTTGGACATCATCTTCTTCTGGGTCGCGCGCATGGTGTTCATGGGCCAGAAGCTCACGGGCAAGCTGCCGTTCCACACGGTGTACCTGCACTCGATGGTGCGCGACAAGTACGGTCGCAAGATGTCCAAGTCGCTCGGCAACGTGATCGACCCGCTCGAGATTATCGCCGGCTGCTCGCTCGACGATCTGCTCGCGAAGCTCGAGAGCGGCAACCTGCCGCAGAAGGAGGTCGAGAAGGCCAAGAAGGGCCAGCAGGCCGATTTCCCGAATGGCATCCCCGAGTGCGGTGCCGACGCGCTGCGCTTCGGTCTGCTCGCGTACACGCAGCAGGGCCGCGATATCAACTTGGACATCAATCGCCTCGTGGGCTACCGCAACTTCTGCAACAAGCTCTGGAACGCCACGCGCTTCGCGATGACGAACCTCGAGGGCGGCTTTGAAGGTAATGACGCCATCGCGGCCTCGGTGCTTTCGAACAAGGTCGTGAACCTGCGCGACCGCTACATCCTCAGCCGCCTGAACGTGACCATCGAGGCGTGCAACAAGGCGTTCAAGGCCTACGAGTTCGGCGAACTCACGAACGTGCTCTACAACTTCTGGCTCTACGACCTCTGCGACGTGTACCTTGAGCTCGCCAAGCCCGTGTTTGGCGGCGACGACGCGGCCGCGAAGCTCACGGCCCAGCAGACGCTCTACGTCTGCCTCGAGTACGGTCTCCGTCTGCTGCACCCGCTCATGCCGTTCGTGACGGAGGAGCTCTGGCAGCGCCTGCCAGGCAAGCGCTCGACGGTGAGTATCACGGTGGCCCAGTACCCGCTGCCGAACGCGGCCTGGAGCAACCCGGAGGTGGAGGCCAACATGGAGCTCGTGAAGGAGGTGATCCACGCCGCGCGCTCGGTGCGCGCCGAGTACAACCTCGTGAACAGCGTGCGCCCGCAGTTCTTCGTCAAGTGCAGCGACGCCGAGGTGAGGGACGTGATCGAGGCGCAACTGGACGACTTCAGCACGCTCGCGAAGGCCGGCAGTGAGAGCAAGAGCTTGCTGAGCGAGGAGCTGCCCAAGGGCTGCGCGATGCACAGCGTGAACGAGAAGATCCAGATCCACGTGCTGCTCGCGGGCCTCGTGGACTTTGCGAACGAGATCTCGAAGCTCGAGAAGAAGCTCACGAAGATCGCGCCGGCCATCGAGAGTCTGCAGAAGAAGATGGGCAAGGATGACTACACCACCAAGGTGCCCGAGAGCGTGCGCGAGACCGAGGCCGCCAAGCTCGAGGCACTCACGAAGGAGAAGGAGGCCATCGAGAGCGCCATCGCTGGCTTCCAGCGCCTGTTGTAAACTGCAGGTAATGGTGGTAGGGAGTGAGATGTGACTCTGCTTCATTAGTCGATTTAATGCATTCGTCCTCGGACAAATAAGTACATGGAGTTTCCCTATTGCGTTACAGCCTTCTCTCTCAGTTCGTTTTCAGTTCTTCGTCGGCGTCTTCCTCTTGGTCATCTGCTGACGCCACTGTGCCTGGGAGCACGGGGATGGGGGCGACTGGAACAGCGATCACAGACGGTGGCGGATGTGGATGTTGATGCGAGGTCTCCGCTGATACGATCGCCACCTGCGGCGAAACTGTTGGCTCGGGTGTGGCAACGTGTGGCTGCGTCTTGTTGCCTTCATGACGAAGCTCGTCGTCGTCATCTTCTCCTTTGTCCAACCCAGACATAGCAACCTCCGCGGCGCTAGAAACAGCAGCAGCGGCACTGCGTCTCGCTTCCTCTTTCTCCTCCCTCAGCGCCTCCTTCTCGTCGATCTGCTGGCTCAGGAGCTGCTGGAAGAGCTCGAGTTTCTGCATCGCGTCGTCCACGCGCAGCGCAAAGTAGCAGAGCTGTTGGTCCAAGTGCCGGTCGAGCACTTCGGCTGAGCGCAACAGGCTGTTGTCATCATCGCATGCCAGCATGTCAATAACTAAAGAGTCGATAGATGTAGAAAGATGCTAGTCCACGTATGAAACTACCACTGGGTGTGCTCGGCGTCGCGCAAGCGTTCGTCTGCTGGCTGCTCCTCAGCGAGCCTGTCCTTCAGTCCCCACACTCTCTGGAGGTTCGTGAGCTCCGCGGGTTCTTCGGCGATCGTGAAAATCTCCCGCGTCGCCTGGTGGATCTTCTCCATGCCTCGGTTCGCAGCGAGCCGCAGTTTCTAAAGTCACACGAATGTATGAAAGAGGCCCGTTTTCCTAAGTTGAGCAAGTCACAACCTACCTTTGGCAGCGACGTCTCGATGACGCTCATGCCGTTGGACTCGAGCTGCTTCTTGGCGATCTCAAGCAGCGACTCGCCGTTCGCATCCTGCTTGCTGGCCACGACACGAGACGAGTCGAAGCGCTCGCGGAGAATCGCCACCGCGATGTTCTGCCGCACGTGTTAACATTGTCGACGAAAGAAGATGAAATCGATTTCGTGAGCTCTGACAATTTCAACACTCAACCACACCTACTGGTTGCAATCGAAACAAGCACGTACGAGGATGACAAAGGTCGTCGAGAGCTGGAAGAGCACGCGAAAGAGAACCCCCGCGCCGCCCATTGCGTCCGCGCCGTGCCAGCGCTTGAGCACGCTTTTCGACATCGTGGCTCTACATGTAAGAGATGATAGAAAACGTGGTAGTGATGAGAACGCCCCACATCAGATTAGAACGACAGCCACTCACTCACATGCTAACTGAGAAATTCCGGAAGCTCGTGACCGATGACGGGAAGAGCAGCGTACCCGCCTGCGCAAAGCCGAGCACGTAGAGCAGCAGCACGACAAGAAAGGCCCCGAGTAGCGACTCGGCGCGCTCGAACTTCTCCATTACGCGCTCAAGCGGCTGGAGGCATTTGGCGAAGCGAAACAGGCGCCACCACATGAAAAAGCCCGCCCAGGCCATAAGGGTTCGCTCATGGTGCAGCAGACGCGTGTTCTTCGTCAGGTCGACGAACGAGCTATTGGTCGCGAGCTGGAGTTGCAGCGCATGCGACGCACACACAAGCGCCTGGAGCCGGACAACAATGACGGCGACCCAGAGCGCGACGATCGTGAAGTCTACCATGTGGCTCACGACGATGAAGTAGAACCACCGGTAGCGCAGCAACTTCACAAATTGCTTGTGTGTGAACCACACAAAGCCCGCGAGCAGCGCGACTTCGACATAGAACCGCGGCATGAGGATGAACACGCCGCCCGGGTACTGGTCCAGGTGCAGCGGCGTGATGTCCGTCGTCACGACTACGCCGCCTGTGACTGCAAACTCAAAGAGGATTCGCACGGCGCAGTGCGCATCCACTGCCGCATTGTACACATTGAACTCGACGAAGAGCGCGCGGCTCGAGCGGTCGATCCACTTGGCGCTTCTCAACGTTGTCAACTGGCAGTAGGGGCCACAGACGCTGCTGTCGGTCGCGAGAGTCGTGTTGAGCCGGGAGACGAACTGGTGATAGCCGCCGGAAGAGCTGTAGACTGCGAGCTTTCCCTGGAAACCGGTGGATACTGTGCTGCTGGGGTTTGGATCCGACCAGCGATCCACAAAGGTCGCAGTCTCGACCACGCTCTTGAGCTCCACGTCACGCGAGTACGGTGGATAGCACGTTTGCCGTCCACACGTAGCGTTCTTGACGCGGACAAGACGCAGCTGCAGCCCACCGAGCAGTACATTCGTGCGGTCGACCATTCCGAGCTGCGAGTCCACAAGGTCGGCCACGAAGAGCTCGCCGTTGTACCAGCGGTCCTGGAAGAGTGTCTCGTAAAGCGGGCTGAGCACGTAGCTCCAGACGTCGTCGACACTGTTGACGTCCTGCAATGAGCGCCCCAAATTCGTCGAGGAGGAGCTCCGAGACGACTCCGCCCAGCGCTTGTCCACTAAAGCGCGCTGCAGGCCGAGCACCAGGTCGCTCGAGTGGCGGTCGTAAAGCGAGAGCGCGGACGAGAGTGCGAAGCAGAGCACGAAAAACGCGTAGAGAAGTAGGTCTGTGCGGCTCGCCTGCTCGCGGTGCGAGAGCTCGCGCGGGTCGTAGAGCGTCGACTTCTGGAACGGGTACATAGTCTTCTTGATCTCAATGCGCGTGTGACGGTGCTGTGGCCCCGAATACGCGAAGAGTGCTACGTACGCCAGGTCGAGCACCTTGGCCTTGTTGATCGCCTTGTACGCCTCCGGGTGCACCGCGAGCTTGGCCAGCAGCTGGAAGCCCTCGACCGCGATCTCCTCTGTGTCCAAGTGCGACGCCAGCGCTTCCACGATGCGCGGAATGCCCGTGAAACTCGCGAAGATGACGCGCACGTCGAGTGCTACAATAGGGAGTCAGGAATATAACAATAATGTCAGGCAGACACCAGTGTTGGTGGTTGGACATGATGGAGAATAGTGGGGCGTGCGCACTATTGGCGTTGAGGGCGTTGAGGAGGCCGATCGCGTGCCACACGAGCTCCGTGTCCTTGATGAAGCGCTTCATGGCCGACATGGTGAGCGCAATGCCGTTGCCGTCCACGAACGTCGCCGTCATGGCCGCTGGTATTCATCACCAAGCATTTGCGTGAATCCGCAATCAGTCCGTCAACAGCGATCACACAAGATTACGACTGCGACTCCATGAGTAGTGAATGACGCACCATCTGTGACGAGGAACCCGAGCGGCACGAGCGCGCTGCGGCAGATCTCCTGGCTCGTGTGGAAGCGCTTGATGAGTCCCAGGAGCTCCAGCACCAGCTCGGGCGATGCCACCGTCTCCTTCACGAGGTCTAGAGCCATGACGAAGCAAGCAAGCGTCACTTGCGCTCATTTCCGCCGAGATGCTCACGACAAAGAGCGCACGCACCGTTCAGGACGAGGCTGCCGAGCGCCTGGCACGCGGCGCTGATGACGTCGTGCTTGTTGTCGTGGAAGCGCACGCATTTCAGCACGATCTCGCGCGCATCTGCGACCGCGAGGAACTCGAGCGCGCCATCCACTGCGTTAATGGAAGAGGCACCACCGGCACAACAGAACGAAAGACGCGGAATGCAAAGGCAGCACGTTCCAGAAAATCAGATGGACGGCATGTATCATCATCCACCATTTCATATCTTCCACCGCCAGCAGCGCAGTCACACACACGCGCGAATGGCTACATTCATGTACACAATCAGTCCCAAGTGCAGTACAGTACACGCACCGTGGAGCTTGGTGTAGATGTGGATGCACTCGAGCACGGGCACGAGCACGTTTTCGTTGTGGATGAACTTTTGCAGCGCGAAGAGCGCCAATTGCATGCCGTGGGCCGCGAAGAAGTCGTACGCCGGGTTATACCCGAACGTCTGGCTGCCGCACGCAAAGTAGAAGTTGCCGACGGCGGCCAGCGTCTTGAAGCCCGAGAGCACGGCCCAGACGTAGTTGATCTCCTTGCTGATCGAGTCGCAGATGCTCGGCACGCCGCGCGCCTTGAGCAGGCTCAGCAGCTCCTCCTCGGCTGTAACAACAGCGTCAGTTGACGTGCGCACCGCTGCACTCGCGATGGGACAACAAACGCACCTTCCGTGAGCTCTCGCTTCGGCCCTACGGCGCGCCGCTCGCTCGCCTCCGGCAGCTTGTGGTACGCGCGCATGCTGCTGCGAAAGTTTCTCGCTGTCTGCGCTTTTTTCGTGAGTAGACGCGCCAGACGACGCGTTGCTCCAGTCGCACGCTGCCGTTGGAAGAAAGAAAGAGCATCTTCACGAGCTGCAATGGAATGAACGCACATGAAGAGACACGGCTTTGGTTTTTAAACTATTTTCATATTACAATATTAGGGCGGAACTGCTTTCGTCAATGCCAAAAGCGTAAAAATCTTGAAACTTCCTCAACGCGCTCACTCACTCACTCACTCACTCGGACGGACGGACGCACGGCACGCAATATTTCTACAGGATCGTCCACCTCCGACGGCGCGGCGGAAGATTTATAACCAGTCGTGCTGCGCGGGCTCCTCATCGTCCACGAAGCGCGAGCCAAGACTGACGCTCTTCGAGATGCCTCGTAGAGACGTGGCGCGCGGTGACAGTGCCACGGACGAGCCGCGATTCAGCACGTAGCTCTGCGGCGGTCCGGATGTCGTCGAGCGACCGTTCGACGTCATGCGACGCAGGTTCGCTGTAGCAGCACATCAAAGAGGCGCAGAAACGTGGAACATAAGTTCAGTTCGCTCGTTGCGGCATTGTATTGGAAACAGCTCTAACAAGCAACGACGGCGAGTTTACCCAGAGATGTGTTGTTGCCCGAGTCACTCAGGTACATCGTGTGGCGCGATGGCGGATCTGTCACTCGCACAAAGAACGTACGAGACGCACGTGAATCAATCAGTCTCTCCGCAGGCACTCACTCACGCACTCAATCCGTCAGTCCGGTTAAATATCAAAGTGGTGCATTGTCACTTACCTATGGTACTCTTGGACGTGGTACTGGAGATCAAGGCGTTCGTCTTGGCCTTCTCCTGGTCCAGCTTGCTTAGCTTCAGCAGGATGTCTCTCCGCTGGCGCAGCAGCGCCGTGAGGTCGACGTCCGACTCGCGCTTCGGCTCTGGCGCGTTCTCCAGCGCTGCGGGGTTGTCCAGTGCGTTCGCGGCGGTCTTTGATGTCACCGGACGCGCAATCTTTTTGTAGTTCTTCTCCGATACGACGGCGCCGGTCATGGTCACCTCGTGCTGTTTCTGGCAGTTCACGCAGAAACCGAGCTTGAACGGGTTCGGTCGGAAGTCGGTACACACTGACTCCTCGTCAGGGTCGTCTACGGGCTCGCCCCATCGGGCGTGAATCACGGACGGTGAGTTGATCGGGCTGCCCAGAATGCAGTCACTGTCGAAGTGCATCAGTTCTATGTTGTGGTCGGCGCCCATGTACCCTGGGTCATCGTACGAGTGGTAGACCACCTTGTCGTCGTCCATGGACGACTTCTGTCGCAGGTTGTTGCGGCCACGGGGGACTTGACGAGAGTTGTTTCGCGCTACGGCTTTCTTGGTGCTATTCGATTCAGGGAAACACACAACAGACCACAGATGAGCACGAGGATCCCAGATAAAGCAGCATAACGACACTTTGGCCACACGTACCCATTGAAGGTGTCTGCTTCGATCGCAGTGTCCAAATCAACTGGCTGGTTGTCACTCGATGTCCAATGGAAGCGGGATTTTTCGCTTTTTGACTTTCCTCTTTATAAATAGACACAGAGCGTTCGTTGAGTTAGCGTATCGTTCGACCGACCGACTTGTACTACGACAGCATCGGGGAGGAGTAGACGAAGACAAGCGCGTACCTGTTCCGCCTTCGCTGTGGCGGCGGGGACGGAGCGTTCACTAGCGCGTCCAGGTCCACGCTCTCCGTGATGTCTGGCGCCGACCATCGACCTCTGTCTCCATTATCCCTGCGGTATCCATCCAAAGCAGACATACACACGAAACAAACACATGAGACTCTCGTTCACATGCGTAGACGACGCCTTTCATTCGCTCTCCAGCTCTCTCTTACCTGTGGTCACGTGTCCGCTGTTCACTTAAGACGACTTGGTTCTGTTAAACAAACGAGCCCGCTTTCGTCAGTCCTCCGTCGACATAGTGAGTAATATACGGGCGCGCTTGTGAAGACAGACAAAAGACGTACCTCGCTGCGCGTGCATGAGTTCCCCATACATGCAGCCGGCGCCTCTGCGTCGCGCCCGCGTCCAGAAGAAAGAACTGCTGCTGGTTACGAAGCGAAGGACCGCTCACTCGTTTTCTCGTCTCTCGCGCCCCCGCCTGCTTTCGAAATGCCTGCGGCGCCGCGCGCGTTCCTTGCGCCAGAGAAGTCGCTTTGGTGTTGTGCGGATTCCCGCCCCCTTTTTCTTCTCTTGCCATTCCCAACTCAAAAAAGTTCCCGCACGCTCCCCATCCCCTTGAGGATTCAGCAGGTGACTCGAGATAATAGGTGTAGCGTCTATAAGGGCTCAATACGCTGAGATACAGTAAAGACATCTGAGTACATATGATAAAAAGGCTGCTATAAACTGAGAGGCAGTGGCAACCCTGGATATTGAGTAGACAGTAGATACAGGATTATCTATATAATAAACAGGGTATCCTGGCATACAACAAGATCTCATTTACATGGCAATTTGGACCAAACTGGACATGGGTGCGCACACAGTTACGCAACATCCAAAGCGCTTTTTGAAATTGCAAGGTAATGGAAAACGCTCCTTGAGCACATTTGTTCAACCAACACATTGGTTCAACGTTTCGTGTGGCAGATTTGTGTGCACACACACAGCAACCACACGAAATGCACACCATTTCTGCGTTCTCGGACGGTGAAATTTCGAAAGTCAGCTTCGAGTATCCAACTTTGGCTCCAGTTGTCGCATGCGATTGTACCGTTTCACACGCATGTGGCTCACGTTTCTAATCTCGGAGAAATCCAAACCTCTGGACGGCACGTGGCAGTTCTAAAGCGATTCTAAAGCGTTTCTAACGAAAAGCAAAGCCATATGGCCTCTGCCACCGCCGGCGATCCGACAGCAGCGGCATGCGCGCTTGATGGGAAGTGCCACGCCTCGTCGACCCGCTGCGGCCGCACCGAGTACGCCGAGGGCTCCAGCAGCTTCCAGCGGGTGTCGTTGATCGTGTAGTGCGTCTGGTGTCGCTCCTTCCAGCGCGCGAACGCCTTGTTGTGGATCATCTGGAAGTGGTGGTCGCGCATCTCGTCATTCGTCACGGCCAGCGTGCGGCCGCCGAGCTTCACGGCCGCGTACAGCCAATACCAGTCGTCGTTGTTGCCCGGCAGGCAATTGAACATGATGTTGCTCGCTGCCCAGCCGGCCACCATCTCACGGTGCTTCTCCGGCACTTGGTCGTCCAGCGTGCGGCGCTTGTGGAGCACGATCAGCACGCGCTTCTCCTGCGCCTGGTAGTGCTTGAGCAGCTTCTCGATCTGCGAATAGCTAAAGCCACCACTGCGTAAAACCAACAGAAACGGTTTTTCATAAGTCGGACGATCCAAAGAGACAACCAATTCACGCAACAAGTACGAAGCGCCTCGTACCCTGCGTAGTTCTGGTTGAAGTAGCCCACGTTGGCAGCGTCGATGATCACGTCGAAGGGACCGTGCTCGTCTAGCCACGTCTTGAATGCCTCCCACTGGTCGGTGCGGCGCTCGTCCGTCATCACCAGCGACTCGATCTGCATATCAAGCATTACAAGAAGAGCAAACATCAGTACGACGTCCGGTTGGTCAGTCTAGTGGCTCCACAAGTCCGCACCTTCTCCAAGAGCTCCTTCTCCAGCTCAGGGGACAGTTCGATGGACTTCAACTGCTTCCCCGTCGCCAAGCAAACGCCCGCTTCGTCCACCGTTCCGGTGCTGCACTTCCACTTCTTGCCGTCGATCTGAGCAGCCTCGCTACATCAAACGAACGCGAGCGTATTGAGTGACACGCCAGCGCAGCAAATGATAAACGTTGAAGAGATGTAAACGCGCACCTGCTGAACCAGTCCTTGAGCACGTCCCAAGCGACAGGGTCTGGCTGCGCGATCGCGTCGATGTACTCTTCAAGGATCGCGTAAAACTGAACGGCGTCCTTGTTCGCGGTGCATACCTTCAGAAGTGCGAGATATTCT
Organism: Globisporangium alternatum; assembly: GCA_023334315.1. Classification (NCBI taxonomy): domain Eukaryota; phylum Oomycota; class Peronosporomycetes; order Pythiales; family Pythiaceae; genus Globisporangium; species Globisporangium alternatum. The sequence goes on along the minus strand of JAASGT010000184.1, from coordinate 18,198 downwards.
GGCTCCGTCAGCTCAATCTCGTGTCCTTCGATCTTGCTTTTCACCGCGATGCAGTTAGCCAGATCGCCAACCTCGCTATACGCCTGAAGCAGCGGCGCGAACGTACGCAGTTTCGTCGCCATCTGCTTCTCCTCGATCTCAGCGATCAGTGCCTGGCAGCGCTCGAAGTCGTGCTCCTTGCTGCACAACTTGAGCAGTGCGCTGTAGATGCTCTCATCGATGCCTTTGCTGAAGACCGCGTCCGCCTTCATGTCTTCGTACACCTGAAACGCCTCGGTCTTGAGCTCCGTCGACTGCTCCGCCTTGACGCACACGTTGATGATCACGCGGAAGATGTACGGGCTGAGCGTCACGGCCTCTGTCTTCATCTGCTTGTACAGATCGAGGGCGCCGCGCGCGTCCACTGCGTTCGCGCATAGCTCCACCTTGAGGCGGTACTCAGCCGCGATCTTCTGCTCAGGAGTCTTTCGTATACAAGAGATGCAGCAGTTAGTTCCTCATGTGTGCATGTGGTGCGTCCATGTTGTACCCAAAATGGATGGTGGCGCGAGTCTGTACCTGGTTCCGCAGGCGCTTCGTTTTCTTCGCTGGTACTTCAATGGCCGCTGCACTCACGAGATGCAGTAACAAATGTCAGTGCAACAAGGTCAGCGGCAGCTCATGCATCGGAAGAAAGGCACGCACCGGTGCTCTCCTGCGCCACCGCGGCGGCGTCCTGCTCGAGCTGTCGCTTCGCACCCGCGTCGCTCGCCATTGCGTTCGGTTGTTTTTTGCTGGTTGACACGGACAGCCACGCACGCGAACAGAAGCGGTTCTATTAAATACGAATTGTAGACTGTATAATGTCATAAAGTGGAAAAAATGACATTGTAGGGTTTAGAGCGACTTGTTTCAACGACGGACACCAGCATGCGATGGTGAGCAATTTGAGATACTCGACATGATCAGCATTTCGCTCGAGCCTGCGATATCGCGTCGACGAATGCCATCAGATGGTATAGATGAAGCCTCGCAACGCCACACAAGTATTGCTGAGATGCTCATTGCTCGATTGGAGCGATGCGATGTGTCAAGCAACATAAGCGATACAAACCGATGTAGCAGTCCGATTGTTGGAGCAGACCATTATTATAGCTCGTAACGGTTTGTTCGTTCGCTAATTGTTATCGCACTTACGATGAACATGTACAGTGTCTAATTAAATTTGTACTTACTATGTGAATGTTCTGTTAGAAAGTGCGCACTAGCAGGTGATACTATCCATATCAAAGGTGAATTCGTACTTACCTGGATGTATGATGAGTGGAGAAGTGGAGTCAAGAGAGTGGACTTGAAGCTGCAGTTTTCACTCGACATACACATACTTACGTCAAGATATTTTTCCACTCTAGTTCTTGACCAGCTGCTTGCTGTTGTACACAAAGCACTTGGCAACACTTGTAGACGCAGAGAAGCTTGTGATCAGCTGCGTCATCGCCCCACAGCTCTCATTCGCGCTTCCACCAGCGTCTGGACAAGCTCCCCCCCTCCGCCGCCCAGTCAGACACGATGGCGTCCGCCGCCTCCAAGCCCTTCGCACGCCTGCCGACGAGCGTCGCGCCACGCAAGTACTTCCTCGATTACCACGTTGACCTGCCTAACTACCGCTTCGAAGTAACGCAGAAGATCGACGTGGACGTGCGCGAGGCCACCGCGACGGTCACGTGCCACGCCGTCGAGCTCTACGTTTTCAACGTCTTCGCCGAGTTCGCCGGCAAGAAGGTCGAGGCGAGTGAGATCCGCTATCTCAAGCAGGACCAGTCCATCGAACTGATCTTCCCAGAGACCATCCCGGCCGGCACGCAGGCGGTGATCCACCTGGAGTGCCATGGGTTCCTCAACGACAAGCTCCGCGGCTTCTACCGCAGCGAGTACGAGCAGGACAACGAGAAGCGCATCATGGCCGTGACACAGTTCGAGGCCTGTGATGCGCGCCGCGCGTTTGTGTGCTGGGACGAACCGGCCGTCAAGGCTTGCTACGAGATCTCGATTGTGACGGACGCGAACCTCACGGCCATCTCCAACACCCATGTCGTGCAGACGACCATTCGTCCGAAGAAGAACGCGCACATCCGCGCGAACACGCGCACTGACGCGATAGTCGAGAAGGTATGGAAGTTCGCCGAGACGCCGATCATGTCGACGTACTTGGTCGGCATGGTGATCGGTGAGTTCGACGCGGTCTCGGACGTGACCAAGGAAGGCGTGCTTGTGACGGTGTACACCCCCGTGGGCCGCAGTGAGCGCGGTCTCTTTGCGCTCGACGTCGGCGTCAAGTCGCTCTCGTTCTTCACCGAGCGCTTTGGCATCGAGTACCCACTCAAGAAGCTCGACATGCTCGCGATCCCTGACTTCGCCGCTGGTGCGATGGAGAACTGGGGCGTGGTCACGTACCGTGAGACTCGTCTCCTCATCGACGAGAAACTCAGCAGCTTCGCGCAAAAGACCGCGACTGCGCGCACGGTGTGCCACGAGCTCGCGCACCAGTGGTTCGGCAACCTCGTGACCATGGACTGGTGGACTGGCCTCTGGCTGAACGAGGGCTTTGCGCGCTTCATGGAGTTCGAGGCCGTGCACCACATCTTCCCCGAGTGGAATGTCTGGGACAACTTCGTGCAGGAGATCACCATGAGCACTGCGATGGTGAAGGACTGCATGAAGACGTCGCATCCGATCGAAGTGGTGGTGAACCACCCGGACGAAGTGGACCAGATCTTCGACGTGATCTCGTACGCGAAGGGCGCGAGCATCATTCGCATGCTCTCCGAGTACCTCGGCCGCGACGTGTTTTACAAGGGCATCCACGCGTACCTCGTCAAGTTCAGCTACCGGGACGCGCAGACCGAGGACCTATGGAACTCGCTCGAAGAAGCCTCGGGCCAGAAGATCACCAAGATGGCGAACTCGTGGACGAGCCAGACCGGGTACCCAATTGTGACCTTTGCGGACAACGCGCTCACCCAGGAGCGTTTCTTCGCTGATAAGAGTTTCAAGGACCCCGAGACGGACGTCTCGGTGTGGGACATCCCGTTGACGTACATTTCGTCGGACAAGCCCGTGGAGATCCAGCAGGCGGGCATCTGGCAGGGCAAGTCGACCCAAACGGCCGCGGTCAAGACGCCGATCACTGCTGATGCGGAGACCACCGCGAAGCTTGTGCGTCCGGCTGGTGACGACGCGTGGATCAAGGTGAACCCGAACCAGTCGGGCTTTTACCTCGTCAACTACTCGTCAAGCGGCTGGAACGCGCTCCAGAAGCCTGTGAAGGAGAAGATCTTCAACACGGTGGACCGCATGAGTCTGCTCAACAGCGTGTTTGCGTTCGCTCGTAGCGGTGTGATCCCGGTCTCGCAGGCGCTTGACTTCAGCAACGCGTACGCGAACGAGCCGGAGCACCTCTGCTGGAAGGAGATCTCGGCGAACCTGGGCTTCTACAGCACGCTTTTCAAGGAGGAAAGCTTCTACCCGCTCCTGCAGAAGTACATCCGCAACCTGTTCGCTGGCGTAATGCAGCGCCTCACGTGGGAGACCGCTCCAAATGAGAGCACCGTCACGGGTCACTTCCGTCGCGACGTGATCGCGATGCTCAGCCGTGGCGACGACGCCGCGGTCGTCGCTGAGGCCAAGCGTCTGTTCCAGACTTACTTTGCCGACCGAAAGGGCTCGTCGCTCGCGGCGGATCTGCGTGGCGTGGTGTTCAGCATTCAGGCGTCGCGTGGCGATGCTAGCCACATGAAGCAGCTGCGCGCGTGCTACGAGGAGAGCGACTTCATCGAAGAGAAGCTTAACTGCCTGTCCGCCATCGGTCTGTTCAAGTCGCTCGACATCAAGCGCGAAGTGATTGAATGGGCGCTCAAGAGCGTGCGCTCGCAGGACATCCAGTACGTGTTCTCGAGCGTCGCGTCCGACATGGACGGCGCGCTCTTCGGCTGGAAGTACGTGCAGGAGAACTGGGCGGCGCTCAATGCGCAGTACTCGCCGCTTGTGGTTGGCCGCATCGTGCTCTCGGTGATTTCGCGTTTCCAAAGCGAGGAGAAGGCTGTGGAGGTCGAGGCGTTTCTGCAGGGCCGCAAGCACAGCTCGTACGAGCGCCTGCTCGACGCGTCGCTCGAGCGCATTCGCATTAAGAGCGCGAGCTACCAGCGAGACCGCGACGAGCTCGCCAAGTGGCTCAACGCGAGCATGTCGGCGTAGATGTTAGTGGAGAGCCAGGCATCGTGCTAGGAGCTGTTGTGAATGCATGTGAGCGCTGCAGGAAGTAACATAAGGCGCAAGCAATAGTAAGAAAAGATTCTTGATGGGGCAGGGTTACCTGAGTTGTTCCAGTTAGACTTGCGGGGCCGGTGCGCCAGCCACACAGACGCAATGCGGGCGGTGGACTACAAGCGAGAAGAGAAGCATGGAGCAGCTGGCCACTGGTGCTACGGTGTACCTGATCGCCAAAGCGTCACTGCCGCGCCTGCTGACGCGCAAGGACAGCGTCGGCACGATCCACAACGCGCTGATCGTCGACGATAAGCAGTCGTGTAAGCGCTGTGGCACTGTGGTGCTTCGCAAAGGACTCGTGAGTCTGTGTGTGCATCATGCATGAACTGCTGTACCTGTGAAGTGCGCTTGCTTATCTCGCTCGCTTGTGCCTGCGGTACAGGTCCGAGAAAGGGACTACCTGGTCCTCGACGAGGCGTCGTGGCGAGAGATCTCCAAGCAAGTGAACGTCGACTGGGAGATCGCGCGCAAGGTCGTGCGAGTACGAGACTCGCCGTACCTCGCTTGCAGCCTCTACCCGCCCATGATCAAAGTACGATCTACATCTGCATGAGTGAATTCATCTTGTTCTAGTTTCATTGAACGTACTAACGAGGTGTCCCTCTTCTGCTGTTGCTGCGGATGCAGCTGTGCTTCTGGAACCGAGCCAACGCGAGGCCCAGGTACATCAGGTGCCAAACGCACAAGCTGAGCGTACCAGCGCCTCGCCTCAGTTCTGTGGCATCGATCGGCGATGTCGCAGACCAACTCTGGTTTGCACTCGGTCGAGCTGATGCGCTCCTGTTCCCTGACTTGAAGCCCAAGGGTATGGAGCTCTGGTGCTTTCGTCAGGAGGAGCCTGAGCGGCGTGCTGAGGACAGAGAGGTCGGGTGGGTGCCGCTGGAGACCGTGGCCCAATGGGCTGAGATCAGACCCATGATGGTCTGCTTCGTCGAGCCCTGGCGCAAGAAACTGGCAACCGGAGCTGCTCTCGACGCACAAGACACGCTGAGCGTTTGGTGAGTGTCTGTCTACATCTGCATTGTCCGTGTTCAATTCGACTGGCTATCGAACACACGCTGTCTTTCTAATCTCTCGTTGTGTATGTTGTTATCTTGATGTGTGCGCTCAGGTACAAAGCGCGAGTCGTCGATGCGAGAACCACTCGGGTGTTCATCCACTACTGCGGATGGGGACCCGAGTGGGACGAGTGGCTCCCGCGCGACTCGCCTCGCCTTGCGCCAACGAACATGAAGACTGGCAGCTTGCGCAAGGTCACTTCGGGCATGCCTGTGCGCCTTGGAGCCCTAGCATCTGCGCCGCCTGGCTCTGGCAAGAGGAAGAAAGCGTCGAGCGCGACAACGTGGCAGCACGGTGAGGTCGTCGCCGTGCTCGATGTTCGCATGGACGGAGAGAATGGGATCGAGCGCTGGGCGTGCGTTGAATTTGACGGTCGCCAAGAATGGCGAAGCGCAGTGAACGACGAGTTTCTACAGGCGTCAGGTGCGATTGCGGCGCCACGCATCGCTGACAAGAAGCGCAAGCGTTGAGGTTGAGGACGAGAGCATGTACTTGGTGAGTTTGTTGTTGATGTACAAATCTCTGATAATGGAACTTGCGAGTTGGGCGTGAAATGGCATAGCTGCTTGGTTCCTTACGTTGGTCTGCGCGCATGGTATCGCGTTGCTTGTTTGCCTGTTGCCTCTTCGAACGAACAGGATCTGAAGACTGTGACTTCTTCCATTCACTTTGCAATGCGCTCCAAGAATCTGCTCGCACAAGTCTCGAAACCAACACACACATCCGACAATTTACAGCTCACACCATGCCTTCCTCCAGACTCATCCTGCCTAGCCACACATGCAACCAAAATTCCACTCGCTATCGCTCTCTCATTACGCTCGCAGCTTGCGCACGGCGTACGCGACTGCGAGCACAACGGACGCAGACGTCGCGGCCTTGCGCAGCGTGGAGGACTGGCTGGTGTCGTTCTCAGGCTCGCTTTCGAGCTGCACTGGCACGCTACGATTGCGCAGCAAGTACTGCTGCGCGTACCGCAGCAGCGGCACGGACCGACTCGGCAGGCGTGTGCTCACCACCTGGATGACGCGAAGCAGCACAGCGCAGGCTGCGACTGAGCCCAACGCTGACGTGAGCAAGAACTGCAGCGTAGTGACGAACATCTGGCGGCTCTTGCGCGACGCGTAGAGCTAATAAGGAAACACATCAGACAGACACATGCGCGCTCGTTAGCGTGATAGATAATGATGGTGATGGCGCACGAGTGTGTGAGAGGCGTTTGTACCTGAAGCACAAAGAGCGCGGTGGAGACCGAGGCGGTGCGGTTTAGCGTCTTGGATGACGGCATCTGCACGATCTGCTTGCAACCGCTGTAAAGAGGACAGCACGCAGTAGCACAGTAAAGTGCGGTCAGCAATCCGACAACCGCAGTCAAGACAAAGAAATAGATCACAACAGAAAGAGCCCACGTACTTCCACACGCGGGTGCTGATGATGTCGGCGAGCACCTCTTCGCTCGACTGCGCAGTGAGCGCATTGGCGGCTGTCACCTCTGGGCGGTGGAACGCAAAACCAGCGTCTGCGGTGGGTGGGAGATCCAGCTTCTTTACCGCCAGTGCTCCATTGAGGGCGCCATGGTCCACTGATCCATTGCTGTTGCTGTTCTTCAATGAGCCAGTATGGAGCGTCAGCTGCGTGTTGTCGAGCTCCGTCTGGGCCGACGCAGACGGCAGCAACGCCTTCTGCACGGACTCGGGCAGGAACGGCATGAGCCCCGGACGCGTGAGCATCACCTGGCTCTCCACGGGCATTCGCTCTAGCAGGCGGTTCTGCTCGGTGCGCGACAGCGGCAGCAGAAATGGCAAAAATGGCTGCACCTTGTCCGAAAGCGACGTGTCCGTGAGCCACTCGAGCAGCGACGTGCGCAGCAGCAGTTGCTGCACAGACGCCGGCATGAACGCGATGAGCCCCTTCGTAGACGCCTCGTCCAGGTACCAGCGCCACACGGGCACGCTCCACGAGTACATGAGCCCCAGCGCGCCGTACGCGAGCGCGAGCAGCGCGATCATGACGCGGCGCGAGAGGAACTCGGTCAGGATGACGGTGAGCGAGAAGCAGACGGTGAGGCAGCACACGACGCGCAGCAGCAGCAGCGCAAGCTCGAGGCGGTTCGTCACGTTCGAGTGCGCGACGTTGAAGAGCAGTAGCCACGTCATGGGCAGCGAGATCGCGAGGAACACCACGACGTGGTCCACGATGAACGAGTTGTACTTGCTGTAGTCGAGATAGTAAACCCACGGCAGGTACTGCTGGTAAAAGTGGAAGTCGTCCTCCAGCAGCGGCGACAAAAAGTAGAGCGCACAGCTTAGCAGCAGCGCCGTGGACGCAGCCGCGAGCACTTGCACACTCACCGTGTGGCCGTACGTCTCGCGCAGGAACGTGTCGATCATGCACTGATAGAAGAGCGACGACTTCTGGACCCAGTCGCTCTCGTGCTTGTCACTCGTGCTGCTAGATGCCGCCACCATTGCCACCGCGTTGTCTTCCGGTGAAGACCCCGACGACGAGGCGGTCTCGGACATGACGCCTCTGCTTCTGGTGCTTGCGCTTGAACTACCGGCCTTCGCTCGTCGGCTCTCGTCCTTCACTTCTTCCCGCCGCTCGCGCATCAACGTGACAGATAGTGGGAGCTGCTTCTGCAACAAGTTCCAGTAAACAGTTCCTCTCCCTCACAAGAGTGACGTGGCAATGCGATGATGGCACAAATAGTGACATATGCGTGTCAAAATGGAGATCAAGATGAAAAGCAACACAGCAAAGAGCCCAATACCTTCTTGTAGGATCTCTCACTTGCCATTTCATCATCTAATCAACTCCGACTGCTGCTGCTGCTCGTGTAATGTTCTCATGCATGCTGCTGTCCACACAAGAGTGCTCGCAGCGTTTACCGCAAGCGTCGTCCCTCGCCCTGGAAAGGCACCGCCGGTGCCTTTGGGGGTGCCGGCTTCTCTTCTTTTTCCTCTTCCTCTTCCTTAGCAGCGGTTGCCGATGCAGAACCATTAAGACTGTTGCCGAGACGGGTGCCGCTGGCCAAAGGGGCCGCAGTGGACGTCAATCCACTCAGCGACTGGCCCGTTCCGTGAAACGACTCATACTTGCGCAGCCGAGCGGCGCGAAGCGCAGCAGCATCCGTGGCGCTCTGCTCGCCACTCTTCTTGTTCAGACGCAGACCACCACCTCCAAGCGCCTTGCCGCGCACCGACTTGGCGACGTCGGCGGCTGAGACAGTCGACACGCCGCCGTACGGAGCGTCCGACGACGCCGGAGGAGCCTGCACAGCTCTCTTCACGGGCGGTGGCGGCACGTAGTCGGCGGGGGGCTCAAAGTCCACTTCACAGTCCGTTTCGATGATGCACGCGGCAGGCGCGGGTCGCAATTCCCGCACGTCCAGCAAGAAGTTCTTGTTGTTGTACTTGATGCAGATCGTGTCGCCGATCGTAAGGCACGAGAACTTGCGCAGCGACGCTTCTAGGCTGATAGCATTGCGCAACAGAGACATCAGTCATCACGCTCACAAGTCGGTCACTCAGAAATCACAAACAAACGTACACGGCGCGTGGGTTGGTGATGTCAAGAAAGTCCTGCGACTGGGGGCGGATCTTGACGAACGACGCCTTCGGCAGCGAGATGTTCTGGATGTTGAGGATCCCGCCTTCCTTCACAAATAGGTTTTGCATCATCTACAGGTGCATGAAGATCGCATTATGAGTGTTGAGTTGATTCGTACGCGGATGACAGATCCATAGAATCATGGCAGCAACTCACCCAGTACGGCATGTAGCAGCTGCCCTCTGGTGCGCTGAACTCCAACACACCGCAGTGCGAGTGGCGGTTCGCGCCCTCGTTGACGATCTTGAACAGCATCGGGTACTCGATGTGCAGACGCGCTGTAAATTATAGAGACGGACAGACACATGAGTGAGTTGCGCTCTTGGGTTTGCTCTCCAACGGGCGCACACGATCAAGCGATTCATAGTGGTACCTAGCGTTTCCAGCGCGGATGGCGGCAGCAAGACTACGATACAAAAGCGCATACACACATGTCAGCATAGTTGGCGAGCCATCGCCAGTAGCATTCTCATTAAAGCGCATATATGCGACTCACTCTTGTCGCCGTCTTCCAAGTGCGCCTTGTCGCAGAACGACACCGGGTACACACGGTAGTGCTCATCGAAGCTACATATGGACACACACACTCGGCCATGTTAGACAAATAACACTCTGTTACATGCACACAGCGACCTTCACGCGTGAGCTCATACCGTTGTGGGAAGTTGCCGAGGTTGAAATTCACCCCGAACGGGTTGCCGTCGCCGCCGAATCCGCCAAACTGCAGTCGTCACGCGCCCAGTCAGCAAGTACGTCGCAAGTATCCACACACGTCACTGCACGCTGTCACCATACATTCACAGGCATGGATTCAGACACAGCACGGACACGTACGTACCATCGTCGCCTCACTCTTCACTCGATCGATCGCTCTCGCTGTCGTGTTCTTCTTTCTCGAATCCAAAGAGCCTTTCATCCGATTTGATCTGGCGGCGATACTTGGAACTGCTCGTGGAACTGGTGGGTTATTTTGGCAGAATGGCGGGTTTAATGGGTAAACCTAAAAAATTTTTTTTTAAAGTTTACCAATCATTTTTACCTTCACATTGGGTGACGGGTTAAAGTATTTAACTGGGTAGAATGGTCGTTTACATACGCAGGGAAGTGAGTTGGAACTTCAACGAAGAAGGAAGGAGCAAGCCATGGCTTTTTCCATCAGAAAACACAAGACGCTATGAGGTCAAGACATCCGACGACGGCTGCGATCGAGGCGGCGCGCATTCGCAACCTCCAGTTCGCACCGCAGTCGTATGCCGAATTGACAGCTGCTGTCGTCGCTGCGGCGGTGAGCTGGCGGGACTCGCACCCCGGCATAACGCTCGCAAAGTTTGGGGCGGTTGTTTAACGTCCATCCCAAAAAGTTGGGGCGAGGACTGAAAGCCTTGCCCAGCACCAGAAGAAACTGCTGCCTCGTCAGTCGCTCTCGCGCCGTCACCACTGCCTCGCCAGCTTCCAAACAGCGCCCAAAAAAGAAACGTCGCGCCGAACAAGCCACCGAAGACGACCAGTGATCCGTTCTCCGCAACAGCCCAGTACCTTCAATATCACCGCGACCCACCCGCGGCCGCGTCTCGAGCTGAGCCATTTCGCGCGCAGACTCATGGAGCGGATGGGACCTTGTCCGGGTTTGACATGTCACCTCAGCGAAGAGCCTGATCCCTACGTACACCTGAATTGCCTTACATTCCCTGACGACACCTGCTCCGGCAATCTGCTGTATCCAAGCGAGTGTGATCATCGTGATTCGTCGTGTGTCTTATAAGACACACGGCAAAAGGTCAAGCTTCGAAACGCTTATGCAGTATATTGGATGCACTGCCAAAACGCTTCATGTCTGCATGCACTTGCTGTCGTGTGCAGGCACCTTATTGCATATGCAACGCATATGTTGAAATGAGTCTATAACGTCCCTGGTGTGTATGCGTATGTCAAGCAACCAAAGCGATCACAAACGTTTGCAGGCGTTTGGGCCCAAGCTCCGTCATGTTTCTAACGAACAGTGCAATGTCGCTTCAAACCTGGTCCACGGTTCAGAACCTCGTCGACTTCGGCATCCCTGTGCTCGTGGCACCGGAACCTTTACACGAGAAGGTGTGTAACCATTGATGTTTGAGCCTTGCGTGGTGTGGATACTGACTTGTTTTGCAGTTTTTCGTCATTGATAACAGCATTGTTTTGTATGGGTCATACAACTTCTCGGAGAATGCACATGCCCACAATGGTGAGGTCGTCATGGTGAGCTCGGGTGGCGATAAACTATTCAACTGCGGAGTTGTATTCGCGTATAAGTATGCTCAATGTGTTGCTTACAGAGAGAGTACTCAAAGAGGATACAAGTAGCAGCGCGCCCTCTTGCTTGGCTCGATGAGGACCAAACCGAAGTACAACGAATAGAGCTACAACCACTGAGGTGTTTCTAAGTATCTTGCGGATCTGATGGCAATTGTTGTCAGATTTGCAACTTTCGACCATCACCTGTACTTCTTGTGCGGATCTCAGACGCCAAACAGCAGTGCCGACGTGCACATGAGCGGCGAGATGTCGGCGGCGCGATCGAAGACCTTGTCGTCCCAGAAGCCCAAAAGCTTCTACATACGGGCGTCCCACCGCTCACGATCGGCCTGCGACGCAACCTTGCGCCCCAGCGCGGTCCCCATCTCGCGGAAGAGCAGTCGGTGCACCGCCGAGTACTCAAAGCGGCAGGACTCAAAGTGCTTATTGATACTCTCCAGTACGGTGCGGTGCTGTGCAAGACGCTCGCCCAGGGCTCGGAATCACTCGGCGAGCCAGAGTGCCTCGCCCGCGTCGAGTTCATTGCTCGTGGCAAAGCGCGCGAGTTTGCGCTCCACGAGGTAGCTCATGTCCGTGATCTCATGCTGCAGCACACTCTTGTCCGCGCTCTGGTGCTGCAACAGACAGTACGTCACGAGCCCATCGAACGGGTCCAAGTTGCCCTCGCTGGACACGGCCACGTGCTACAGGTCGACCGCCATCTTCCGGACCATGCACAGCGATCGCTCACCGAGACCGCGGATCACGAAGCTCCGGTGCGCGGTCTCGGCCAGCTGAGAGACGACGAGATGATGAGGAGCTCTTTTGACAAACATTCCGGGCAGACGGACGATCGCAGTTCGACTTTTTGCCCATTTTCAAAAGTGGCAAACTAAAATGGACGCAATGGACAGCGAGCGCGCGTGGCGTGACGCAGCGGGTGCGAGCACTGCGCGGACAGTGCTATGGCGTATGAGCTCACTGCCGGCTGCTGATGCTTCTCTACTGTGTGACCGTGTGGTGCAGAGAAGATCGCGGCCGCAGACTTCCTCCTCGTGGCGGCCGGCGCTGGCTTCTCCGGTACGCGAGGCAACCTTGCACATTATTGGCTTGCTCGAAGCTGTGATTGACTGACTGGTTTCTCACGTGGATATGTTGGATGCACGAGCAGCGGATTCTGGGCTGCCCGTGTACAAGTACGTTTGCTAGATAGTAAGCTGTATGGCTGGTGATAGTAGTCGTGACATGGTGCTGATCTGGACAGCGACATTGCGGCGATGAAAGCGTACGAGACGCTGGGCGTGGACTACCAGGATCTCTGCGATCCCTACTGGGTGCGTTAGCGAACACGATGACACTGCATGCGTCAAGCAACCATGCGTTTGCTGACTGTGTGTGCATTTGTGTGCTGCGTGCAGTTGGAGGACGACGACGAGGTCTTCTACGGCTTCTGGGGGAGCTGCTTCAACGCGTATCGCGACACGAAGCACCACCGAGGGTGCGTTTTTCAAACCTATCGCTCTGCGTCCTCTTTACCACAGCACTGCTGCTACTGACTGGCGACTTTGTTTCTCAGGTACGACATTCTGCGCAAGTGGAAGCAACGTTTAGCGCAGAAGTGCGGCGATCAGAGCGCTTTCGAGAGCACGTTCGAGCGCCTGCGACGCAGTGACGCTCTGCCAGAGTCCATTGCGATGGACGCTGTCACCAGCGATCCGTTCTTCGTCTACACGTCGAATGTGAGTCCATTGCCAGTCAGTTTGTGCAACTAACCAGTGTCGTGAATGACTCCTCGTTTACCAAACTGTCGCCTTGATTGTTGTCCAGGTGGACGCGCATTTCCACCGCAGCTTTAGCACGAAAGAGATATATGAGCTGCACGGCAATGTGGAGCGTTGGCAGTGCGCTGGCGTTGGGAAGCGTGACGCAGGCGCTACCCGACAGCCTTGTGACGGGACGTGGAGCGCCGACACAGAGTGCCGAATCGCTGTGGACATGGAGACGATGAGAGCCAGTGGTGGTGCGATCACCACGTGCTCGCAGTGCAAAGGGAAAGCGCGACCGAATGTGCTCATGTTTCACGACAAGAGTTGGATCCCCAATATCGCAGACGAGGTAAGCTGTGAAGGTCAGTTCATATGCCTATAGCGTGATCACGTGGGTCATTGACACTGTTGGATGCCTGTTACGCTTTGTAGACTCGATACGTGGCGTGGGAAGCCGTTGTGGAGCAGGTACGCTTCGCGGCTTTGTGCAGTTTCTCTTCACCATTAGTTTCTAACGTTCGAGCTCTTCGGACTTGCCATAGATGCTGGAAGATGACCCGTCGCTGCGGCTCGTGGTGCTCGAAATCGGTTGCGGCACCAGAGTACGTTGCAAGAATCTCTCATAAAGTCTTTGGATGCAATGCATTGCGCAGCTTTTTCTCATGTTGCATTCGTTGGTGCAGGTGCCGTCTGTCCGCAAGGAGTGCGAAATGGTCGTCGCTGATCTCTTTGAGCGCTGCGGGCAGCGCGACCAGGCGTCGCTCATCCGCATCAATCCGGATTTCCCGCACTGCGACCACCCAGTACTCACCAACAACAGCTTGGTGCTGTCGATCCCCACGCAGGGCCTGGAGGCGCTCGAGGCGATCGACGAGCAGCTCAGCGTCACTCAGCCGTCGTCGTAAGCTAGAGATTGTGAGGCCGGTATAGATAGATGCATGACCGACACACTCATATGTGAAATGGTAACTATCGTTTATGAGCTTTGTGGCGGCAATACGGAGTGAATCTACGTGTTTGAGCTGACGCTGTGCTAGAGGGCAAGTGGCTAGCTGTCTCCCTTCTTCAGCTGGGCATCGTCGCGGCGGCAACAGTCTCAATCACAGTGTTGAACTCAAAGCCCGCGAACAGCTCCTGCTCGTCCGCCTTTATGCGCTCGGAGGGCTCGGAGCTCTGGTCGAGCACGTCCTCAAAGTCCACGGCCGCAGTGTTGCAGTTGGCCTTGCTCTCGTCCACCACGGGGCAAAACGGTGCCGCCATGGTCCGATTCGCGTACGCGTCCCAGTCAAAGCCGCTGAACCACTCATGCTGCATGATCTCCGTCGCGCCGTTATAGCCCAAGCGCTTGGTCTCCTCGGGATGTAGCAGCCCTCGCAGTAGCGACCGACAGCTCATTGACAACTTGGAGCTCTTGGAGACGTCGAGCATCTCGGGCGTGTAGTAGTCGATGTACTTGTCTTCCGGGAAGTTCGTCATGATGTCCATGCAGTTCTCCAGTCGCCCCTCGACGCTCCCGGTCCAGGGCTTCTTGCCAAACAGGAGCTCGTGCGCAAATATGCCGAGCGAGAAGAAATCCGCGGCGATGCCGTGCTCGTGCGAGCCGAAGAAGAGCTCCGGAGCCATGTACGGCGTCGTACCGCTGTTGCCGCGATACCGGAGGTTGTCCACCTGCACGGACACGCCCATGTCAGTCAGGCGCGGGTACCCCTTGTCATCCAGGATGATGTTCTCCGGCTTGATGTCGCGGTGCAGGATGCCCTTGGTATGCAGGTACTGGAGCGAGCAGAGCATGCCGGCCATGTAGAAGCGCGCGTGGGCCTCGGAGAAGCCGCTCTTGTACGTACCCGTGAGGTGGAACTTGAGGTCGCCGCCGAGGAGCAGGTCCATGACCATATAGCAGTTGTACTGGTCCTGAAACGCGTGGTGCATCATCACAATGTATGGGCTCTTGATGACCACGAGCAGGTTGCGCTCGTTCCAGATCATTTGCACGCAGTTCTTCTTCACGACGACCACCTTCGAGAGCGTCTTGACCGCGAACCACTGCGGCGGACTCGTCTTCTTGCGGATCACGGCGTTCACCTTGCCGAAGCCGCCCTTGCCCACCACGCGGTGGATGTCAAAGTGCTTCATCGAGAGCACGTTCGGGTCATAGCCCTTCCTGCCGCTCGAGAAGATGCTCAGACCCGAGCCCATTGCGATCTAGTGGTTGGTTAACTGGAGCTCTCTGCTGATGGGATGGATGGGGCTCAGAGAATCGAGCGCGTCTGCATGCACCGCATTAACGCGCACTCAACAAGAGCTCTCCGAGCACGACAAGACAAGACAGTGCAGCAACTGTTGTAGCTGGGGGTGATAGTGGGGACGACTAAAATTGCATAGCGAGTCTATTCTCAGCTTAGCGAGAGTCTCGAGCCTGTCTCATTCATACATGCGCTTCCACTCGGCCGTTATGCTCTCCGCTTCGTCCTGAACAAGAAGATGGCCACAGACACACATAAATGCACACACACGTCCGTCAGAAACCTTGCATTCTCCAGGTTGAGCCGAGTGTGAGAAGCGCTGCCTGTCGTTCGTTACCTGCGCGAGCGAGATCTCGTTTGACAGGATCTGCACGAACGCCTCTTGTGTAAAGTGTTGGAAGCTAATGGAGCTGTTCGCGACCACGAGGCCCGAGAGCTCCGCAATCGCGAAGCGGAGACCGGGCCCCATCGCAGGAGTACCGAGCTGCTCGCCTTCGTATTCAGCGAAGAGCCCGACGCCGTTCTCGCGTTGGTGCTGGCATGGGAACACGATCACAAGCGGCTGCGAAGTCGCTTCGTCGCTCGCGATGAGCACGTTGTGGGGGATGTTGCGTCTCTGAAGCAGCTCAATAAGCGTCCACGCCACGCCCACGACGGCGTTAAACACCTCAGCACTGGTCGCATCCATGGCTTCGGTGGCACTGACGCCGTAGCAACGCATCGGCCAGTGAGGAAATTCGTGTACAGCTGCTGCTTCGTGCGTAAAGAGCTGTCGTCGCGATTGCCTGAGGATTGGAAACGCGAGTCCGCTGCTGATCTCGCTCGGGAAGAAGCCCTGGAGGTGGAAATGGTTCACGGACGACCACGCGCCGACGCTGTTGAAGCCTGAAAGGCATGATATGAGGCTATAGAATACCATACTGTTCAGAGATAGATGTGCGGACGCATACCGAGAGCAAAGTGCGGATCCTGGGCCGCGCGGACGATGCTGAGGCCGTTGCGAAGGTACTGTCGCTCGAGCATCTGTGGCTTGACTTGCGGAAGGTCCAATACGAAGAGCGAGTGGCCGCGCATCTACACACAACGTCAAGCGAACGAACGAACGTCAGCAAACGGGACTAGATAGCAGCAGAAGGCGGGAGTGGCGCAGCACGTACTTACCAGCGGGGAGACGTTTACGAGAGCAGCGTGATTCGGCAGCTCTCCACAGCTCTCGCTATCTATGGCGTGCACCTGGACATGCTGAGGTTGCTCGTCACTCTCGTTGTCGTCGAAGCTCAGCGCACACAGCAGCTCATCGCGTCTTTGCATCGCACACACATAGAAAGAAGAGCAAGCGGTCAGCGTGCATTTATTCAGGTCCGCAGACAAGATGCGGACTGCTTTGCACACCTGATCTTGGTAAAGTTGAACGCTGATGGCGGTGCCAGCGCTGTACTCGCTGGCGGCGGCGAACGAAGCAGCTGCTGGTCGACCGGACGCTTCTTCTATGAGAGAGCCACAAGCGTCAACTGTTGGTGACGTGCGCACTCACTATTGAGTTGCGCTCATGGAAGAAGCTCACCTGCGCATGGCTGGGGTTGAACTGCACCACTAAGTGAAGCTCTCCGTCCAACACGCGGCGCTGCGCGTCGGACGGCGACGAGCGCAGCACGCCTAGTAGCTCACAAGGCACACAAGAACGACAGTTAATGGATGGATGCACTGCACGTGAACAGCTACGCTCACCTAGTTATACCTGCAGTGGCGGCTGCGGCGTCCCATCGCTCCAGCAGCAGCAGCGCAGTGAGCATCGTCTCTCGTAGTTATTGGCTCTCGTGACGCAAGTTTCCAACATGCAACGTTGTCGAATATACGCCTCAGTGGAAAACAGCGCTGTATTGGAATCAATCGCTCTCCCATTAGACTGGCTAAGAACTACGAACGTGTGTCCTCAGATGCACGCACCATACACACACATAGCTACTTGACCAGCAGCAACAACACGTCCCTCCCTTCTTACTACAGCGCTTAGAGCTTGGAGGGGCCCATGACGGTCTCCGCGGCGAAGACCTGGCCGCCGTCCGAGGCGATGACCTCGCCGGAGATCCAACCAGAGGCCTTAGACGCGAGGAAGATCGCGAGTGCCGCCATGTCGTGCGGCTCGCCCACGCGCTCGAGTGGCAGGTCCTTCGCGAGTTTCCCAAAAGTGCTCTGGAGCGCAAAGGTGATGCCCTTGGACATCTTGCTCGGCACGAGGCCCGGCGCGATGGCGTTCACGAGAATGTGGCCGCCATTCGGGCGGCGCGCGAGCTTGGCCGACAGCACGCGCGTGAGGTGGTGCACGGCGGCCTTGGACGTGTCATAGGCGATCGTGGAGATCGGCTGCGGACGCAGACCAGCAGTTGAGCCCACGTTGATCACGCGCGCGCTACCGTCCGCGGATGACGCTGCGGCCGCGTCCAGCAGCGGCAGCAGTGCCACCGTGAGGAAGAACGGCGCCTTGACGTTGATCGCCAGCACGCGCTCCCACGCTGTCAATGATAGCAATACAATACGAGGCGTGCGTTAGCCACATGTGCAGGTCAGTAGTCGCTAACGACAAAGAGCTAAAGGACGTACACTTGTCGTGGTGGTTGTCCAGGTCGCCACCCCAGGCCGCGCCCGAGTTGTTGATGAGCACGTCCACGCGCGCCTCGCACTTGGCGATCTCGGCCGCGAACGTCTTACAACCGGTCTCCGTGGACAGGTCGGCCCGGAAGGCGACGCATCTGCCGGGACCCTTGGCGTTAAGTTCCGCCGCCGTCTCCGTGCACGCCTTGAGGTCGCGCGAGGCGATGTAGACCTTGGCGCCGTTCTGGACGAAGCCGTCGGCCATCATCTTGCCGATGCCACGGCCACCGCCCGTGATGACGACGACCTTGCCCTGCACGCCGAAGAGCTGCTGGAGGGAGAGCGACATGCTG
>JAASGT010000183.1:0-40360 GCA_023334315.1 Globisporangium alternatum | reverse complement strand
GCCGGCGACCACCATGACGAGGAACGCGATGCCGCCGACAATTGCCGTGCAGTTCTTGTCGTCGCAGAATGGCACGGAGTCGGTGTTTGAGCTAGTTGTCTCAGTCGCCGGTGAGCTGGTCGTCGTTGGAGCAGTGGTTGTTGTAGAAGCAGTTGACGACGTCGACGAGCTGCTGAAGGTGTACGTCGCCGTACCCATCGTGCCCGATCGATGCGATGAGATGGGCCACGACGAGCCGTACGCCCAAATAAAGTTGTTCTTCCCAGCTGCGGTGATTGCAACCTCGGTCGTCGACGCCGCGGCGAGCGTGCGCTGATAGCTGAACGACATGGCGCTCGTACTCACAGAGCCGACGGCAAACGCCGTCTGGTCGCTTTCTTTCGTCACTTGGCTGCGCGACTCGCCCGCGAGCACGTACGACTCGGGCTGGCCCACGGACTTCTGAAAGAGCATCGCGGTCTTCTTGGGCGAGCTCACCATCGAGTTGGACGTCGAGATGCCCACGGCGAACCACCCGGCGCTCGACGCGACGCTGGACGAGAGCGCGAACTCGAGGCAGACCTGGTCGCCCACGATGAGTGTCTTGATCGTGACGGGGCCTGATCCCAATGCCGTGGGCGTGAGCGCCTGGAACTCGGTGCTCGAGCAGATGTTGGAGCTCGAGACGGCGGCCGAGACGCCGCTGCCGAGCAGCGCGAGTGACGCCAGCAGCAGCTGAAGAGTTGGTCGCATGACCGCTGATGTGTTCTTGTTGCGAGGCTGGCTGACTGCGCGTGCGTGCGTGTGTGTCGACGGTTGGCTTACGCTCGATGCGGCGAATTCGGAAGTGAATGAGCTCAGAAGACGTGGAAAAAAGGATTCATGTGGGGTTCATGTGGGCAGCATCTTACTTTACTAGCAAGTGACTTGTTTTGAGGAGCCATCGTCTGATTATCGAACGTAAGCCTTGTTTATTATAATATCCTTCTTTTCTTTGCTAGTAGCAGAAGTAAAATATAAATTAGCCTCTATATTGTATAATACTATAACTAAAATATCGATACTTGTAATAAAGGGAAAGATTTTGGGGATTCTCTTGACGTTGTGGTGAACATAAACGGCGCAATCGCGCAACGTCCCACGCAGAAGATAGAGTCACACGGTACCTTCGAAAATACATACAGAAGTACTGTTCCGCAGCTTGTGATTAGTTCAGGTATCAGAAAATACCTGTATAATATGAACATTTGCTAAAAGTATTATTTGCGAGCCATTTTAATCGCTCGAGTCCGACTTGTAGCTTGATTACGTACCACTCAAATTGTGCAGTTGTCTTGCCTGGAGCACCACCGCAAATGCATCGCGAGCGCAAGTCTCGCTCCCTATGTGTAGAGCTTTCTTAACCACAAGCAAACAAGCAAAACAACTCCACACAACAACAACAACAACAACGGAATTGAACTTGATCTGCGCCTCCCAAATTGGACACAAGCTACAGAAGTTTCGCACTTGCACCGCCGAAGGAGTTGCTATGCGACACGAGGCGCTCGTTGTCGTCATTCTTGCCAATCCAAATGAAGCACAATTAAACGCGTACTGTGCACTGAATCTCCTTAAGGAAGCACCTTCAGAAGTAGCAACACAAGGTTTCCTGAAGGATTTGCGGCCGATCAGACTTTGCCTCGCAACTCGTCCATCGTACCATCCACCTATTCGTTGTCGCAGGCGCGTGTGTGCGCACTACGTAAGCGCTGTAGGAAATGGTTGTCGCCACCTGCACCGCTGCACCCAATTCGCGCCTGCAGAAGCGCGCGCAAAAGCAAGCAAGCGACACTCAATGGCGAAAAAATCCAAGCGCAAGTTGTGAGTTTGGGCTGGTGGAGCGCACCTCCAGACTAATCTTGTGCAGCTCACACGGCTGGCATCTTGCGAACACAACGCCATACGCACAGCGAGTCGCACGGTGCGCACAATAATACTATACAGTTGTCTAGGTGCTTTCTCCAGAGAGTGATCGAGCACAGGCGTTCAGCTCTGGACGAAGCAGCATTTGCATCCATCTCGCTGCTCATTGCGGCAGCGTCCGTCCGTCTGTCCATCTATCCATCGACTGCCTCAAAATGAAAATTTTCGTTCTCCAGAAGCCCATCACTGCAGCTTAGAGCAAAAGGAATAGATGGATAGCCAGGTCAACAACAACAACGTCGGACAACAACCACAAGTCACAAGTTGCGCAACAAATGAACAAATGGGTACAGCAAACACACACACAAGCTGAATAGATTTTCTTCCGATTCTAGGTGGATGACGCTACGTAAACCTGTTTACCTGCAATCAGACAGAGTGAGACCGTCGTGACTGGGTCATGTGCCTAACGCTGTAGTCACCGATTATGACACTATGGTTTCACTGCTGGTGCTGGTGGCGGCGGATCGCATAGAACGCCATGATCGCCATCGTGCGCATCGTCGCGGCGGCGAACGAGAAGCTAAAGTACGTGTTCGCAAGGTCCGTGATCTCGTGCGGTGGCGAGGGCTTCGCTGAGGACGACGACGAGCAGTGGCGTGCGGACGGGGACACCATCGTCGCTTTCTGCTTCGGAAGTGCGTCGCTACAGCCGCCACTAGAGCTGACTACTTTGTCTTCAAGCTCGTGTGACTGCAAATCCTGAGTCTGCTCACGTTCAGGACTAGCTGTTGTGGTTGGTATGTCGACCGATGACGCTTTGGCTGCTGGCGAATGCTGCTCGACCCGTCTCTCAACAGTATCCAAATCAAGAACCTGGCGAGCTGCGCGCTTGCTGTCTTCACCGTTTACGTGTTGTTGCTCACCTGAGGATGATGGCGATCCACCAAAGTAGTCGTCAGCGATGTGAACCACGTCGCTCCAGTGTGGTGTCGCCTGTCGCACGCCATTGGACTTGGGACTGGGATTGTGATGGCGGTGGCTCTGCTGTTTCGCACTCGTCGTGCTCGTGGTGGTCAGACTGAGCGACTCGAACACAAACCGCTTGCTCTGTTTGCTCTTTCGAGGGGACAGCGAGTGCGGTCGAATCGAGACCACTGGGCCATGAGTGCGAGTATGACTGTGGACTTGTTGACTCGTAGTCGTACTGACACAAGAGTATACCTGCGAGCTCGAACTCGCCATGGTGGCTTCAATCTGGGATGGCTCCTTCTGCTGCTCTCGTGGCGTCTGTTGCTGAGACGACAGCTCGGCTGGAGCTTGCTGCACTGGGGACAATTCGTCTGCAGTTCCATCAGCAGCATTTGCATGCTCTGGAGTCGCATATTTGTCTTCACATGCTGCGCTTTGCGTTTCAAACTGAGGCTCTGGGTTGTTTGATGGGATTTCTGCTACTCTTTGCGGTGAGGCTCCTGGCAGCAGCGGGTCTTGAATCATGCAGCTCATCGCCTCGTTGCCATCGGCTTCATGCGTATCTCCAGAATCCCTTGCGACCCCCGCGTCTGTTTCCTTTTCTGTCGTGTCGAGACGCTCGTCTTGAGATGGCAAACACGAAGGAGAAGTAGAGACCTCTGACTGACCTCCAACGTCAATTCGCGGTTTCGCGTTCTCTTCTGACGAAGAGTCATCTGCCACCGTCTCGCATGTCTCGGCAGACACGACTCTGGTTCTCCGAAGCGAGTCACTCAGTTGCAGCTCCTGCTTGATCAACAAGAACTGTGTCCGCAAGCAAGAGCGTGAGCGCTTGTTCACGCAACCTTTTCAGCGTAAAACACAACTTTGCCAGCTATCTCACCTCGACATCACTGAAGAGCACGTCGTGGTAGAGCACGAGGATGTGCAACAGCGCAATAGCAACTGCGTCGTGCCGTGGGTCTCGCCGAGATGTCTGTGCAAGCAAACAAGCAACGATATTGATCAGGTCAGCAAACAGAGGACAACAAGCAAGCAAGTCTGAATAAGCACACGCTCACTCACTCACCAAGAACTCCAGCTCGGTGCAGTCGCTGAACACGAGGTGGTGCTTCTCCTGGATCGTGCGCCGCAGGTCCTGTGCCTCGTTCGCGACCGCCATGGCGTGCCAGAGCGTCAGCAGGCGGAAGACGCAAAGCTTCTCGTCCCTTCCGAGCTCGTTCAAGATCGCGCGGATCTCCAGTAGCACGTGCAACGACACGGGGATGCCAAGGCTCAGCGCCGCGAGCGGCTTCTTGTGATTGACGTAGATCTCAGCGCTCACGAGCGGGCCGCGCATGCTGCGGAAGCTCACGTCCACGAGCTCGTTCAGGAGCGCAAACGTCTCGTCGCGCGACAGGTTGTGCAGGTGTGTGGTGAGGATGTCGCTCGCGCTCTTCGTCGTCTTCTTCTGCGCGTCGCCAGACGACGAGCTGTCGGCGAAGCCGCACCACTCGCCGCGCTCGCGCTGCGCCCTGTCCAGCAGCTGCACGTAGAGCAGCTTGGCGCTGCGCGTTGTGCTATTGTCCGCTCTTTCGTGGCTGTAGGCGCCGAACGAGTTGATCGCGCGGAAGAGCGCCGTGATGGCGGTCGCGAGCACCTGCGTGCACGAGCCGAACGCCTGCGCGCGCGCGTCCGCGTCCGGATCAGTAAAGGAAGATGAAGAAGCCAGCGTGATTGAAGAGCTACGCACATGCGCGTGTTGATTGTCATGTTGCCGCTGCTGTTGCTGGAAGTGCTGGCTCGGCTGCGATGCCGAGCGCGTGAAGAACTGGCGCAAGTTGGGGAAGTGGTCCGAGAGACTGCTGCTGCTGTTGCTGCTGGTGAGCGTGGGCGGCGGCGTTGGCGCCATGCTCGCTTGCCACCGCTCTTGCTTGCTTCTCGCCGCTGATGATCTTGAATAGTGAGGCACGAATGATCCACTGAATCGACCAACAACCCAACTGGCTTGTGCGCGCGAAAGGTCGCACGCGTGGTGGTTTCCTTCCACAAGTGGTGGAGATGAAACACGGGCGAGAAAGGCCAGCAGCTGCGCATAAGCAAGTGCACGAGCACAACAAACTAGCAGCGCAATTCGCATCTTCACAAGCTTTGCACAATGCGCATGCTCGCACCCCACACCACTTGCGCCTGGATACAACAACGACACAGGCAGCCAACAAGCACCACCACCATCAACAAGCTCAAACAAACTCACAAAATTATCGTATTTAAACGGGTACGCACATCATCCATCCTCACTCCATCATCATACTGTTATCATACTTAGGCCTAGACCGCGAGCAAGAGGAGGTCGGTGCACTTTGGGTTCAGCACGACGACGTTGAGCAGGCTCGCGTTCGAGTAGATGCTCATGTTGAGGTTCTTGAGCGGCTTCTTGAGCAAACCCACCTGCGTCGAGTAGTCGTTGCCGCCCGTGAGCCAGAACTGCGACGCGCCGCGCGTGATGCCCTTGATCATCTTGGCGATGACCGGCAGTTGCTCCGTCGTGTTCTGCATCACGAGGTCGAAGAGCTGCTGGCTGACGCCACGCGGGATGCCGAGGTCCGGCAGCGACGACGCGGCGTAGCCCAGGTAGTCGTTGCCAAAGTAGAGCGAGAGGTTCACGGCGCCGATGCCGTTGAACCCCACGAGCGCCGGGTTCGTCACAGTGGCGTTGATCGCGATCTTGATCGTGCCCGAGTCGCAGCTCGAGACCGTCATCTTGTTCACCTTGGTCGGCGGGTCGGCAAAGTTGTTGATCGCCGTCACTTCGAGGCTGCGGTCGAACTTGAGGCCGCTCTTGGAGAGACCAAAGGCGCGCGCGGTGAGGCGCGCCGAGGCGTCCACGGTAATGTTCTTGGAGAGCAAGAGCGCCGACGCCATCTTCTCGAACACGTCGGCGTTTGTCACGTCGGCGTTGCCCGCGATCACGAGGTCCCACGATTGCTTGCCCGTCTTAAGGTCCAGGACCGGCAGGTCCACGTGTGCGAAGGTCTCGCCGTCAAAGAGCAGTGCCGCCTGCGTCGCGTCCGTCTTGGCGTGCACGTGCAGGTTGTGCTCGAGGTGGAGGCTCATGTTCACGCCGAGCGTGCGCACGTTGTCGCCCTTGGCCACGCTCAGGATGTCGAGGTTGTTGAGCGAGATGTGGACCTTGTCAGCGTTGCTCTGGAAGAGCGGGACGGCGACGGCGAACCAGAGGATGATGATGATGAGCGCCAGGGCCACGATGACCGAGCCAATGATCGCGCCGATCCACTTGGGCTTCGTCAGGCGCCAGTAGAGGAACTTCTTGGTCCTGGGCTGCGCAAGCGCGTCGTACTCCTTGTGCTCCTTGTCAATGTCGCCCGCAGCCGCGACCTCGACCTTGAGCGCGTCCGAGTTGCGGTAGTGCGCGTCCACGACGGGGCTGTGCGTGTTGTCGTCGCCGGTGGTCTGGTGCGCCATTATGAAGCGATTTTAATCCGAGGCTGGAGGCGGTTCTGGTGCTTTGCACTTGGGACAAAGAAGAAGAATGAGGTCGCCGGACGGCGGCAGCAGTGCACAAGCCAGCGAGCCAGCGAGAACAGAGAGGGAAGGAGGGAGGGACTCGGCAGGCGATTTGGCTGGATAACAAAAGAGCTGCTGGGCATACTGATAGCCTAATCGCATGGTCGCGACAGACCAGCAGCGCCTGTCGCTTGGCCAGTCTCTGCTATGACCAATGCGTGTGGCGCAAGCAGTTGAGCAGGGACAGAGCAATCAGCCGCGTTCTTTGATCCTGTCCAACATAATGATCTAGTGTTTGAGATAATATAGAAGAATTGGTATCAATATTACTAGAAGCTAACCTGTATTTGCCTATATAATATTCTAAGATCACAGAAATTTCGTTTCTAATCTGTAACGAGAGTGGCAGTCGCTGACTCGGGAGGCCGAAGGGATGCAGCTCAGAAAGCCACAGGCGGCGTCCACTGTTTATGAGGCGCGTCGCCGATCTTCAAGTCGCTGTTCTGTTAATTCTCGACCGTGTCGAGGCCCGAGATAGAAGCCACTGGCCGACACACGCACCAGAAGGCATCGTGAGAAGAACTACATTGCAATCTCCTCACGTCCTTCACTTTGCTGAATCCGCCGAGAGCTCCTTTCGTTCCACGGAACACGACCACGATCACATTTTCGCTTCTTCCTGAGGACAGCCGATGGACCTCCAAAAAATAGGTGATTTTCGATGCGGCTACTCTGACGTGGTCAGTCCTCTAATCCCTGATCCGCAGGACCTCCACCGCATTGTGGCCTTGCTGCGGTGTGCTGTTGTCGTTAAATGTCAAACAAACACAATACCGTGCTGTTGTTGTTTGCGAGTCACTCGAAGAAATGCCGACTTTGATTCGCGCCAAGTTGGAAGATTATGACTCTTGCAAGAGAAAAAATCGCTGAGGTTGCAAAGTCCGCAAACAACTCCTGAAGCTTTTCGTGGGAGATGAGCCCAAAAGGTGGATGAGCAAGCGACAAACGAAAAGAACACACAAACAAGAACAGGCACCAGCCTTTCGTGCAGGTCTCTTTTTTCACAACACTACTCGCGCCAAGTGTTCTTCACTTTTTAACGCTCTTGGCGTCGATTCTCGAACTCCACCGCGCTTTTCATGACACACAGGCGCTTTCCGTGACGCAGTTGAACAAACAAAAGCTGTTTACGTCGACGCTTTATTAAAATGCCAATGCACCGCTTTGATTTGAGTTTGGTTCATGACTGACTGACAACTGACACACGAGGCTCTTTTCATCGCGCACAGTCGCGGTACATTTGCACGCTATGGTTTATCCCGTCTGCTCTGTTGTTCACCAGCCGCCGCCGAAATGATCGCGAGAGATACCGTCCACCCTCCTCCCTCCTCCTCGCCAATCAATCGCTGCTCGGTAAAATGCCGATTGATTGTATCTCAGCATTCACTCTCAGACACGTGGGAGTGACTTGCGACTTGCGTGAGCCAACGCAGCAGCCAGCTAGGCGGTACCTACAGCACTCGGGCAGGACGGCACTTCGCGATTGGCGCAAGCAAACGAGATCTGCTGTCACGCTGGGAACGCACAGGACCAGTCAGTCGCCAGCAGCTGTATTTAGGAATGAGAGTGGTCGTGAGGATCGCTGGTCTCCCTGATAGCCAACAAGTCGGTCCACTCCGGTGCTGACTCTTAGTAGATTGGTACTCCTGCTAAGTACGTTTTTAAGTACAAACGTACCTAAACGGATTGTTTCTGTGACTTGTGAGTCACACAACTTGGCTATCCAACAAAAAGCAAAAGCACACCCAAATACCCAAACGTGGGTTGCTGGGTGTGCTTTTGCTTTTTTTGAATGGCTGCTCTCAATCGCTTCAGCCAGAAAGCAGCGCACGTGAGCTCAAGAGCGAGCGAGCACGCGACGTCTGCACGGACACACAGCCTCCTTCCTTCCTTCCGTCCCTCTACACGCGCCTATTAGATCTGCAATGGAGGACCACAAGCTCATCCAGATGCACGAGGTGCTCTCCAAGCTGCGTCCCGGTGGCAAAAGCGTACGTTCCCCAATCGCTTCTTGCCTCCTGGCGTCGTCACCTGCGTGTGCATGCGTGTGACGCCAGCCAGTGCATGAGCTGTACATTGGCACTGTGTGTTGCAATGCGCAGATCATCTAACGCTGCTGCTGTTGTTATTGTTATTGCTTTGCTGTTGCGTTCCACAGGGCGGTCTGGGCTTTGGCGCCGGCATCGGCAAGATGGGCGCCAAGCGCACCGACGGCTTGCCGAACAACGGTACGCACTCAGCACAGTACTTTTTCATATACGGCGATGGCGCAATGCTCTCTTGCGTCACAATGCTGAGTGTAAGTCGTATTGCTCTGTGCTTCGTAGGTCTCTACTCGATGTTCGTGCGCCAGGGCGAAGGCGGCTACGACCACAAGCGCTTTGAGGACGAGAAGAACGACGCTGATGAGGAAAACGAAGATGCGAGCAGCGACGTGAGCAAAGAAAAGAAGGCGAAGAAGGAGAAGAGAAAGGAAAAGAAGTCCAAGAAAGAGAAGAAGGTGAAGAAGGAGAAGAAGAGCAAGAAGCACAAGAAGCAGGAGAGCGAAGACGACGACGAAGAGGAGGAAGTTGTTGAGGCGCCTGTGGCTGTTGTGGCTGAGGAGAGCGAGAAGGAAGAAGAGCAGGTCGCGGAGAAGAAGAAGGCGAAGAAGAGCAAGAAACGAAAGCTCGAGGCTGAAGCTGCCGTTGTGGAAGAAGTAGTTGCGGAAGTTGCTGAACCGGTGGTGGAGGAAGCGAAGAAGGAGAAGAAGAAGAAGGCGAAGAAGGAGAAGGTGGAAGAGGAAGTCTCGGAAGTGGAAGAAGCTGAAGTTGTGGAGACGAAGGAGAAGAAGAGCAAGAAGAAGAAGTCCAAGCAGGCGAAGTAAGTTACCCGTCGTACAGTAATAGTTGCTGAGTTAGGGATTATTGCACATACACACACCATGCATAGTAGAGATTTCACACACAACCCGCACACACATCTCTCAATAGAGAAACACTTGCACACTTGATCACAATGATGGCTCTATTTCTTTCATTCTCTTTCTCTCTTGCAGTCTACGGTAGTCTATCGAGTCAGCGTGAGCTTCCCAAATCAACACAGCCTCACTATCCAGCGTGCTGCTGGCGGCGCGCGTTGTTGGCTACCTCCAGCAACATGCTCAGGAAGCGCACGCGGTCTTCGACGCTCGCGAGCTTCATGTACTTGTCCGCGCGCAGCTGAATGACGACCCAGCCGAGCTCCTCGAGGTGGCGCGCCTTCAGGTCCACGAACCCAAAGGGTTTCTCGTCCATGGAGCTCGCGATGATAAAGTCGCGCTTGTCGGCCTCGCCCTCAGGCTCGTGGTCTTCCATCACCTGGTAGCACTCGGCGTCGTTGATTTCGATCGCAATGTTGTGCTTAAGCGCAATGTCGAGGCAGTAGCCTTCGTCCAGGGTCAGTGAGTGCTCGTGCTCGACGCCCATCTCGTCCAGTGCGCTGGACACCAGGTGCTGGATGCGGAACGACGAGCTCTTGACCTGCACCTGGTGGCTCTGGAAGATTTCCTTGAACTCCTCCACCTGCGCCGGCTTGAGACGCAACTCCTTTGGGTACGCGTTCAGAGCACAGTCCAGGTGCACCTGGTACATCTTGGACTTGAGGTTGCGCACCTTGAACTGCGAGAACTGGTCCGCGCTCTCCAGGCGGCCGCGGCGCACCTCGGAGAAGAGCAGCGTGAAGAGCTCTTCGTGGAACTCACCGGCGATCACGAACGCGCGCACGAGCGGGATGAGAATGTCAAAGCCCGACGTCTCCCCCTTGCGCGCCGACTCTTCGACCAATCGGTTCGCCGCGGCGTGCAGCAGCTGCTTGACCCACGGTTGCTCGCGGTCCTCCTTCGCGCTCAGGTGCACGATCGACGTCGCGATGATCGACGCCTCGTGCTCATTCACGACCGGGATCGTGGCCTTCGTGTTGAGCACAAACAGCACTTGCTTAGCGATCGGTCTAACAGTGTTCGACAGACACACGAGGGTTCATAATGAGCACTCATGACACGTGACAAGAGATAGAAGGTCCACAGAAAGCGACTTACTCCAGGATGCTCGGGCGTCCAATGCCCAGCTGCCAGATCGATTTCATGAAATTCGCGAGCTCGTGGCCCTCTTTCAGCGCCGAGATGCTGAAATTCACGAGATTGTCCACGAGCTGCACCAATTTCCAGAACCTGACAGGGTGAACAAAAGGAATGAGTCAACACTGTCGAGCCAAAACGTTTTGAGCCGAGTCGGAATGATAGAGAAGCAAGTACACACGCACCGCTGCTTCTCCAGTGCGATCTCCTGCGCTGAGCGCGGTCGCATCATCATGTGCGACGAGATGTCGAGCAGCTGGTCCTCCGGCGCCTCCGACTTGGTCAGCAGATTCAGTTGCGGCGTCACCGACTGGCATGAACGAGCATTGGGTCAATAAAAAGCATTATGTTAGCAGCAATTATACTCAACACTATGGAGGAAACGTTTGCCACGCATGAGAACGCACCACTCGATTCTTGCGCGGCGTCTGGTTGGCCGAGAAGCGCGCGACGCGCATCACCGCCGTGCAAATGTTCACGTCGTTCATCTCACCCGCCTGTTGCGTGTGTGTCACAATACAGTAAGCCCCGTCAGTATTAGTGTATAGCAAGCCTTCGGTGTTCATACAGAGACGTACGTGGACGTCCACGATACGTAGCAGCGTCGGGAGGTCCTTCGCCATGAGCAGCTTCGTGTTGAGCTGCTTGCGCTGTGTGCTGAAGTCGCGGATCTGGTCCACCTATCAGAATATAACCAGCAACCACATACACATCACAACAATCATGTTAGAAACCAAACGTCACGTCACGCCACCCACTACGCGTATCGCTAACGCACCCGGCGGATCTGCAGCGCGTCCTTGAGCGTCGGCTGCGACTCGAGCATGAGGATGAGCTCGGTCCAGTAGGAGAAGCCGAGCTGCGACGATGGATACCCGGAGGCCGAGATGAGCGGCGACTGGTTCGCGGGCATCTGGATCGCCACCTGCTTGGCGCTGAAGAGAATCTTGTCGCTCGCAAACACCTTCGCCATCGTGCCGACGTGGTGGCCGCACTTGAGGCAGTGCAGCTTGTGCTTCTTCCACACGATGTCCTCGTCCCAGTGGTCCTGCGAGTGCAGGCTGCGCAGCGGCGCGTCGGTCATGCTCGACAGGTGGATCCCGTTCTTCCTACAAACAGATACAGTCAATGAGTTTCATACCACACGAAGCAACACGAAGCACAAAGAGACCCAGGCACAGTGTACCATTTGAAGAAGATGAGGTCGCGCGTCTGGCTGATGGGCGTGCTGCAGCTGCCACACACGAGCTGCGAGCTGTTCGGGTCGTGCTGCTCGTCCGTGTGCGCGAGGATCGCGGACTCGTCCTGCGTTGGGAACTTGGACGAGACCGAGAAGCTGCGGCTGCTGTAGAGCTCGGTGAGGTGGCTACTGCTCGAGGCGCGCAACTGCAGCAGCGAGAGGCTGGATGCCGGCGCCTGCGTGCGCACGGGCAGGGCGGTGGTGCTGGTGGGGGCGGACGGCCGCGTCGCGCCGCGGCGTCCGAGCTGCGAGGCGCGCACACGGAACCCGCGCATGCTTGCCTGCTTGAGTTGCCGTTGGTTAGATTTGATGGGCTTGTTGATGGTTTGGAATTTGTGACGATTTCATTGTCACAAACATCATTTGTGACAATTTAGTTTGGCTCGACTTTCTCTATTTGAAAAATCAAATCACTCATTTCGGACGACCCATACAAGGAGCAAGTACATCGTTTGAAATGAGTGATTTGTTTTTTTTAGATAGGGCTTTCCGATACAAAACACTTTTGTTTTTTACAGTATTTAAATCAATCCATCATATATAACCCAAAACTGCTACAAGATAAACCCACAGTAGGTGTCGCCCAGTGGCGGGACATCCAGGAACGACAGTGGCACCATCGGTTGCAAGCAAGCGCCGCGCATCCTGTCAAACGTCGAGCCGTTTCGTTTCGGGTACTTGGTGCTGGGAGGCGACTGCCTGCTCTCGATCCACGACTGGTACCTGCTCGTTTGCTGGAAGTGACGCACGTTCGCTGGTATTGCTTCAGATTTTGCTTCAGTTCTCTGCACGTCGCGACGCTCTGCGAACAGCACGACGTGAACTTCATGCAGCTACTGGGCTTTGGCGCTTTCTGCTCGCGCGTCGAGTACGACGGACTGCTGGAAGAGATGGACAGCAGTGGCTTTCTGCCGCCTGTGCACCAATGTCCGAGTGCGTTTTGTCGACTCCAGCAGCAGGCACACGCCAAGTAAAGTAGGTAGGTATCAGGTCAGCCGTCCAGTTTCAAGCTACAGCTGCTGCTCGAGAGAGCCTGCCATGCGAGTATATTTGGCGTTGGTGCAGGATCTCTAGTCGCGGGGGGGGGGGATTATGAGCGTGTACAGGAACAGAACAGACCACAATCCTTCGCAAGAAACATTAGCTTGGCTTCGATCGCCGGCAGGAAATTAACCTTTGAACATCAACACCAGTGCGTTGACCTGGCTCAGTGCTTCCTTTAGTAAGGTACGGTCTGCGGAGATCTAGAGATCGAGCTCGCACCGCATGAAACGCAAAGCTGTCTTTTTGCGTGCTTCGAGTGTGGATGCGGTCACAAACTGGAAATCCTGCTTTGGCGACATCATCCAAGCGTCCGTGAGCCCGAAACTCTATGCGAGCGGCACGATCTGTGTGAACGCGACCCACCACGATCTTTTCCCAATTGTGATGTACAATTTCAAGCGTGAAGCTCAAGTCTCGTACATGGGTCAGCCTGCAGGAGGGTTTGGCAGCTTCCCGTGCGAGAAGCGCGCGCTCCCTGAGCGAGTGCCGGCAGAGATCCTAGTCGTTCACAACAAGACCAGCAAATTTTTTTGACGACGGCTACTTGAAATAAGGCAAGCTGATCGGTGTGAGCGCCAATAGCTCACTCAGGGGCGCAGTCGCCACCGCCGTGGTGCTTCTCGTAGCCTTGGCCCTGCTTTAAGCTCAGCCTCAACTAGGATTGAATGATGTCGTTTCTGCTCAATAGCTTCAAAGTGTCAAATAAAAGTTGATAGCTGTAATGGAAATCAGAGTACTTTTTGTCGGATCGATCAATTCGATCACCTCCGGCGGAGTTGCGTCACAGTCCACCTACCACATGCGTATGTACGTCGTGGTTGCACTGAGTTAGGCTGTTTTGACGGCCACAACTCAACGAGGCGGTCGACGAACCATGACGGTAGCTGCCGAGCTGGTGAAACGGAAGAGGGAAAAGTAACTGATAGGGACAGATCCCAGGACTTTGGGGTCGATACTGGAGGCCGTCCAGGCCCTTCCGACGTCCACTTGAATGCTCCCGTTTGCAACATTCTCTACGGTCATGAAGCTCAAGGCAATGACTCTCAGGCACGGAGACGAAGATGTTGCCTGGCTCGCGATTCTCAATGGCCAGGAGCCTCACGTCCGAGAACTCGATGTCCTCGGTCCTCAGCGTGCTTTGCTGCACTTGGACGCTCGTGCCGCTCGCTGAGGTCGGCACTACTCGGAATTTTCACTGATCCCAACGAATATCGTGAAGTTGCCTGCCGTCGCTACAGGAGCGCCCGTCTTGGTCTTGAACTGCACTTGAACACTCTCACCTCTTGAGCTGTGGGTCGAGATCACCTCAACCTAGTCGAGACTTTCAGGTTGTCGCCCAGCACCATCATGCGACTTGCATACACGTCCGGAGAGGCGATGAGCGACTGATAATCCACGAGCGCCGATCCTGGCAACGCAAGCTCGAGATCGACATAGCCTTGATGGACTGACTCGGGTTTCTTGATCAGCCACGTGCGCGCGGCAGCAGCACCACCGGTAGTACTTGAGACTTGTACCTCCTTCACGACCGAAAAGACTTGTGCATCCTCCACGACCGGAAAGCCGGTGCGTTCCTGGTTTTTGTCGATGTCGTGTTCTTTACGAACTCATTCTGCGCTAAGACTCCCGCGAGGTCACTGCTGCTTGTAACCACCGTCAGCGAGCTTGAGGCATTCTTGTCATCGAGCTGCAAGCGTCGCGCTTGCGAACCAGCAGCTGGCAGCGGGGCAGAATTGAGCATGTCCTTCAGGATCACCAGGTTGCCGTCGTTGGTGCTCCCCATTCGGGTGTTGGTGAGCGCGTTCTTCGCGCGAACGCGCACCTTGATGAGCAAGAACTCGCCGATCTTGGGTGACGCCGCGAGCTGCAGATCCAGTGTCATCTCCATGTCGAAGCTCACGTCCACGGCCGTGACGGCAGCCGCGGAGCTGCCCAACATTGTCACTTCGGCGTCGTACTTGCTCGAGATCTCACTCAATTGACTCACGAAGATGCGACCGGGAAAACCGACATTCAGGTACGGCAGGGTCTTGCCACCCTTGACTTGCCAGAGCTGCGAAAACTTTTGGTTCGGGTTCACTTGCTTGCTCGCGTCCACTCTGACGATCGAATTGCGCTTCACAACCGAATCGGCCTCGCGCGCAACAGCGAGAGCGAACGAACTACAGAGCAGCACGAGTGCAGCGACGAGCACGAGGAGCTTGAGAGTGGATCCGCCTGTGGACTTCATGGTCCTCTGCTTGAGTGGGTATAAAGCGTGTGTTGCTGGGCGCTATGAGTCTGAGTTTCGTCGAAGCCGTCTCGTTCGTAAATGAGAGAGCGTCCTGGGGAAGGAGACTTTGAAGCTTAGAAGTTGTAATAGACGGAAATGGTACTGCACAGCGTAATGAGATACCCATTCCGAGGGCGTCCACTGGCCGGCTTGCTCATGTCTTGCAGAGCTATCTGGTTGGTGGTGGATAATCACTTGTGTGTTCATGTGATCGAGAGAAGGCGTGAATGAACAGTCAAGAGATGCTCATAATAAAATAATTAAAAACGCTACTGAAATCTGAGGAGCAGACATGCAACAGCACTAGCCCTTCTACTCAGGCTACAGCATCAGCATGACTACAATCACAGCTACTCCGGTGTAGTATAGTACTCTAAAGCCAGCGCCAGCAGTAGCCGAAGAACTGAGCGCTGGTGTCGGTGTCGCCGCCGAACCTGACTCGCTCGACAGCGTTTCGGCTGGCACACGCTCCGGCACACTGAGCTTCTTACACGGGAACGTCGGGTCGACGCCCGTGAACGAGACCTTGGACGCGAATGCATTCGCCACGCTTGCGCCTTTCAGGGCGTGGTCTGCCTGGACACAGATCTGGCCGATCTCGCTCGGCGTGGCCGCGATCTGCGAGCTCACGGTTCCTCCGAAATAGCTGACCGCGCCGGAGCTCATGGTCAACAACGACAGCAAGTCGGACGTCCAGAGCTCGCCGATCTCCACCTGGATGCTGCCCGTCTTGTGCGACGTGAACGACACGCTCGACGTGACGATGGCGCTTTTGCTGGCGGCCACGAACACGGTACCCTCGCCGCTGTTGGCCACCTGGAGCGACTCGCTCACGTGCACGTCGTCCTTCTGCAGCTCCTTCACCTGAACGTTCTCGGGCACGATTGCGGTCACGGGGAACGATGCCGCGAGGCCCACGAGCGTCGTAAAGTTCTTTGCAGTTGTAGTAACGCCGGCTTTCAGCCGCACCTGCAGGTTCTGGACTCCGGTTGTGAGGGTAGAGACCACCTCGACCTGGTCGAGCCCTGGCGCGTCGTCTCCAAACACCGTGACACGTCCGGCGTACGCCTCGCTGCTGCTCGTATACTCTCGTAGTGCCTGGTCGAAGGCCGCGAGCCCAGGCACAGCCACGTTGAGGTTGATGGTCTTTGCGGCGTCATCACTCTTCTTGATCATCCACGTGCGAGCCTTGCATGGACTGCCGGTGCTTGGGACCTCTTCAATCGTGAATCCCGAGCTTCCTGCTGTTGTGACCTGTCCGGGTGGTGACTGCGCTTGAAGCTGTCGCTTGGGACTTGCTGCGGCGAGTGACGTGGACACGAGCACGTCCTCACCAATCACGACATCGCCGGGGCCATCGGAGAACACCTTGTACACCGCGCCCTTCTTGCGCAGTTGCACTTCCACGAGTAGATACTCGCCCATGGTGGGCTTCCGTGGCGAGGCGACCGTAAGGTAACCCTCGGTGCAGTCGGCGGTTACGGCCTCGACCACCTCCTGCGAGCTGCCAGAGACCCTGATCTCCGCTGCGGATTCGGCGCTCGAGAGATTGGAGACATACGAGATAAACACGCGGCCCGGGAGGTCGACAGTGAGCTTGCTGAGCTCCGGGTCACCGCCGATGCGCCAGAGACTCGAGAAGAGTTGCTGTGCGCTCGCTTGTGCGGTAGCGTCCACGTTCACGACTGGGTCGTGCGTCACCGTTGCGTTGCCATGGGCTCGCACTGCAGACGGAAGGTTAATGTAGAGCAGAAGGGCAATAAAGATCACGAGACCTCGTGCGCTCATGGTGTCTGCTCTGCTGTGTTGAGCTGTGAGACTTCGGGGCTTTTGGGGAATGAAGCCCATGAGGCAAGGCGCGTGTTTACAGAATACTGTGGAGTACTGTTCCTTCAGTGGTAATGACTAACTTCCTGTATGTGCCCAGACTGGGAGAAGTATCCACTGACCGTGTTAGACAGCTGCCAGCCACACAAAGCGCGTCAGCAGGTCAAGCCAAAGAGGCCAAAAGCTGGTGTTGCTTTGAGCGAGCGACTGTCCTTAGGATGATTCACGTCACGCCACTGTATGATTTCGCCTCTGTGGCTTCGTAAGAAAGTTCAGGAGCATACAAAACTGAAGTGCAGACGAACACGAATGGTTGGCTACTCGAGTGCAATCACAATGCACACCTAAGTCACACACGTTTGCCACCCAAATCACCTGATTTGTTACCTAATTGATTCCTGTGGGACAAATACCTTCATTCCGGATTGCCCATCATACCGCTCACTTGACGTTGTATGACCCCAGTACTATGTCAGGAACGGCGGACAGGCGTAAAAAGTAGGAGTTAGACCTGCCATTGTTTTAGCTGAAACACGCTAATTCGCAACATGAACAACAACGCAAACATAAAGAGCCGCGTGAGGCGACGCAGGGAGCCCAACTTGCGCGGTAGAATGGGATTTGTCATTGGTCAGATATCTGCTGGGATGGGATTTGTCATTGATCCGATGTCTGCTGGTTAGTATCGAAAAAGTAAAACACCTTCTCGGACCTCATGAAGTCATGATTAGAATGATCACTGTACTGTCTCGAATCCGGAATGAATAATCGAATCAAGCAAGCTCAGTTGTCCAGATTATGTCACGGAATTGCTGATATATCTAATTCACAGCTAGGAGCATTACGAAACCCGTCTGGAATGAGTAATTACTGAAGTCAAGAAACGCGAAACGGGTACATTTGTTACGTGTCGTGAGTGAAGATCACGAAGTTTCAGGGAAGCCATCAACCGGAATCCGAGGTCGAAGGACAAAATCCGTCTTGCAAGTGGCAAAATGTCGATCCGATGACGACTGATCCCATTTTGGGGGCTCTGCGTGTGGCTGACTCACGCGGAGTTCCAGACTGCTGCTGCAGACAGAGGGTTGCTCGCAATACTATAAACTTCAGACGCTTGTGACCCAAGAGCGAATAGGGAGCTTCAGTTTGCAGTGTCGAGTCAGAAAAACTTGTCATAATAGAAGCTTCATCTGCTTCGATTTGGAACACAACATCTGACGATCGAATACCTCTGGGAGGTATTCGAGTGTGGGATGATCCAAAGCATCTGGTGACTTCAGTTTCCTAAACACCCTGATGTATCGAAGCAGATGTGGAGGAGGAAACTTTCAAACAATAGCACATGGAAGCCTTCAGCAAAAATTCCAACTGTTTTGTATTTCATGTTACAACATATTAACGGGCACAAATCTCTTTATGCCTAAGGAACCTAATGTTACGCATACTTCATAGACGTGAGCACGACGCCCGCTGTGAGACTGCTGCACTTGATTCCTCCCTTGAGCCAGTCGCACTGCTGCACGTAGTCGGACGTGGCGACCACGATGCCCGAGATGAGGAGCACAACCGCGAGCGCGCCATCCATGTAGCGCTCGGTCTAGGGCGACGGACGCGGCGCGTAGTGGAAGACCTTGACCGCGAGCAGGCTCCAGAGCGCGTAGAGCATCGCCACGAACGCCATGAGCATACCGAAGGTCGTCTCGGGGCTGCTGAGTGCCTGCGTGGTGCTGATGTCTAAGTAGCGCGACTCGGTCGTGTGGTTCTTGAAGCTCGCGGCGATCACCACGAGCGAGAGCCCGAACTGCACGCCACGGAGAGCGAGGCGCGTCTGGGCTCTTGCTGCGGGTTCGTCGCTAGCAACACGAACCCATGGTCAATAATCCACTGTACTCGTGCTCATGTACTCGAACAGTGCGTGCGTGGCAAGCCGAGTGGCGAGAGGGTTGTAGGGCAGGACGGCCAGCGCATGCGCCAGCGAGAGTGCTTCAGATTAAGCTAATTCAGCCTACGCCCTTCTTCTCATCTACCCTACCAGGAACATACATGGTGCACCTCCAAGAGTGTCCAAGTGCAGAAAGACACTAAAACAGCCCTTCGACGACTACAAGGCCACCAAGCTCGTGAGTATCAACAATTTTGGCCAGGACAACGTCTTCGTCTCGGCACCCAAGAGCGTCCTAGTCTCGGAAACCTTGACCCTGGACAACTATGGCAATAGCATCATCCAAGTGGACGTCGGTGGGACCTGGACCATCTTTGGGGTCACCCTCGATACTATTTCCTCCGGGTCCATCAACTACTTTAGCGACTTCACCTACTCGTACGCGCTGCCGGATCCCGGTAAAAGCGGCAAAGTCTGTCTGAACGCAACCAGCCAGGCTGGCATCTCCGTTGGACCGGTCAAGTTCAAGCGCCAAGCTCAAGTCTCGTACAGGCCAACCAGCAGATAAGGGAGTTTCTCCCTGCGAGAAGAAGGCACTCCCTAAACGAGTGCCGACCAAGATCCTAACTGCCAACGGGCAAGAGAGCCTCCTTCAATCGGCAGGCGGCAGGGTGATCGGTGTGAGCGCAGTCACGGCCGTTGTGCTGCTCGCTACCTTCACCTCATTCTAGGCACAGCCTTCATGTACTTGCACAGTTCAGTATACGTTTAAATTGCCATATAAGTAGTTCGCGCTTCAGTTTAGGTGTGACTTCTGCGTGGGTTGGCAAACGAACTACGCGTGATGAGTATGCACATCGCCTTCTATTGAATTGTGCGCAGCATTATCACTGTTTGGCCTTCTCGGCGGGAAGCACGACCACGAACTCCTCGCGGCTGCGAGAGCAGCTCTTCGGGCAGCAGTAGACCATCACGCTGAGCCAGTCCATGCCACCGCCAGCTGAATTGAGTGGCAGAGGTGCAGCTTTGCCCTTGGCTGCTGGTACTTTGGTATCAGTATCAGTACCAACCACAACAGCAGCGTTAGTACCAGGGGCCACGACCGGTACTATAACTGGACTGGCGAACTGATCGACCTTGAGGAAGTAGTTGATCGTGGGCGTGAGCTGGAGCTCAAACACGCGGTCTTCACCACAGACGCACTTTGGGATCTTGATACTTTGTGGCTTGGGCACGGGCCAGAGCGGCTCACCACCGTAGTCGTAGCGCAGACACTGGAGCGGACAGCGGCTAATGCGCTTCTGGAAACGCATAAAGTGGCGCTGCTGCGCCGGCGTCTTCTCGTACGACTCGCTCGATGACGAGCCTGCCGCAGCACCACCACTGTTCGCACCGCCCTTGCTCTTCTTGGCGCTCGAGATGATCTTGCGCAGGTCGCCCACGTCGGCCGACTTCTCCTCCTCTTCTTGCTTCATGTAGTCCTCGAGCAGCGCGTTCTCGTGCGAGTAGTCGTTCTCGCTCGTGTAGTCCTCGTACGGCTCGTCCACGACCTCGATTGGCAGCGCTGGGAACGCCATGACGCTCAGCTTCTTTGCAGAGGTGGCAGTTGTCGATGAGCTGGCAGTCGTCGTGGGCTTGCTCTGCTGCTTTGGGTTCTTGCTTGTGACTGTGTTCGTTGCCGCGGACATCGCGTCGTCACGCTGCAGCAAGAGCTTCTCCAGGTCGATGAAGTCGTTGTCGCCGCTCGTGCTTGCAAACGGATCGTTCTCGTTCTCGTCATCACCATTCTCTCCCCAGTCGCTCGAGTCGCTGTCGGACCCCGTGGTGTCCCACGCGTTCTGTTGCGACGCTGTGGTTTGATCTAGCACTTTGGTATCAGAAGCACCAGCAGCGGCAGCGACCTCTGCAGCCTCGTTCTGGTCGCGGAGCACGCGCCAGCTCCCTGGCGTTTCGGTGCAGTCCACCGAGTTGCAGCCGAAGACATACAGTGTGCGGTCCATGTCCACGGGCGAATACACCTGCATGGAAGCACCGGATTAATCATGGCAGCTCAGTTACGAACGCCTTGCTGGATGTACGCATTTGCGTACCTGCGAGACGAGAAAGAGTGGCTTGTTGCATTTCGGACACACGAGCGTCTCGGCTTCCTGCGGCGGCTCGCTGCTGTTATACCACGCCTGTTTGCCATTCAGTCAGAATCAGTGGCAGCCAGCGAACAGAAGAATGAGCTCCTCCTGGTTTGTTCATAACGACACTCGTGGCAATCCAATAGAGCTACTAGAAGAACACACAGGCAACGTACAGGTGACCCGCCGGCTTTGCACGCGTACGGCGAGGTATTGTCGACCGACTGGCGCTCCTGCACGGTGCCCAGCAGCACCGCGCGCTCCTCTGCCTGCTCCGCCATTCTCGCTCGTTGTGTGCTTTCGTGTGGAAATAATGAAATGGTTGATGCCAATCATTCGAGGGTACAACCCAAAAGGTGGACCTATCCCAAAAATTGGCCCATGGACCTTTTTTTATTAGTGTGGCACACTGTGTGTCACGCTACTTAATCACTGCTCTTTGCTCTTCGCCTTGATGTCGCGTCCAGCAGGGCCGACGGCTTGATTACAGGATTCGGCTTTAACTGCCCGTCTCGTACGAGCTTAAAAGATTGGTTTCCGAAGGCGAGTCGGTACAAAGTGACTCGGTACATCGAATCAACGGTCGTAAACAGCAGATCCGGTCGGCTGCAGTGCTGAGCAACTGCAACGATGTGACAGTATGGCGCGTGGAGCTGGCCGAAATAAGTGCACGAGCAGGTTGCCGTGTCGATGTATACGCGATGTAACTTGACGCCAGCTTGTCGTGTGACAAAGTAGATCGCATTGGAGCTGCTTGTGATCGTGTAATCGACCGCCATTTCCTTCTGCACGTTCAAGAGTGACTCTGCGTGGGGTGTCAACGCGTTCTCCTCTGCACCTTATTTCTGTAGCAGCTAGCGCGCTTTCTCAGGTCCTTCATCGATATCATCATTGTTACCTTGAGCATGTCGTACGGAGAAGAATCACACAATCCGCTAGTCAAAGTCGCATTGCTGTCGCTCTACAAATGTTGTGCTTTACCAACCGAGCAGTGGCGCGTTTCTGGAGCGATTTTCTTTGCATCCCTGCTTGATCTTGGTATTTGCAAAGCCAGCCCACTGAATCGGATTGATTAAGCAAACGAAAATCGCACTCAATCCCGTAGCTCCCACTCAAACGAGCAACAGCAGCGTCGTAGTCGCGCTTGGATCTTTGCCCTAAATTCTCTTGATAAAGTCCTCGAACAGCTTGCCTTTGAGTGAAAGTTGCTTGTTCAGATTCTGCAAGATATGCACCATGCAGAATTAGATGTTGAACGCGATGCCTTGTTCTGCAAGCAACTCCTTGAGGCGTTGATGATATGGCCACGGTCACAAAAGATTGATGTCCGACCTAACTTGATACACTGCTTCGGTCGACACATGTGCGTCAAGGTTATCAACCAAGAGCATAGATGGACCCTCGATCTTAGGAGCGATCACCTCGCGCAGGTACTCCACCCAAACACGGGAATCCATCCAAGCGTTTGGTTGCGTTGTGTAGAAATGCTATAATATAAATGTAGAGCGTCAGAAATAAAAACTAACTTACAGATCGTAACATTCGATAAACACACCTTTCGGATAATGCGGAAGCTCATTCTTGCGGAGGAATCCATTCGCGCTCCCTTTTACGATGAAAAGAATTGGCAGCTTGCAACCTACAACCTCATAAGAGACAGCAAAGTGTTAGCAGTGCATATCCACACCTATATAGCAATGGTTTCTTACCGTCTGCGCGGGCCGCGAGAACTGCTGTCATGTGTGCCGAGTGTGACGGAAAGTTTGCGACCTTTAACGAGATACCACGAATCGCCAGCGCCCTTGATGGCGGCATGTCATAATACACCCCAGTTTTATCGATGTTGATGCTATCACTGGGGCTACATGCGCTGTACTAGGACTGAAAGAACGCGCTAAACTCATTGCAACTCTGCAAAAGTTCAACTTGGTTCTTCTGTGAACAAAGAATCCACAGAAATAGAAAGTTTATGCACAAAATATTGTAAACATTCGAATCCCATAAATTTGGATTTACTCACCACAGTGACTGATCGCGCGCTGGGAGAAGCTATGACGCGCTGCAAATCGACGCGCAAGCCTCATCAATGAGTCGCAAGCGCAATCAACAGACTGTTTGGTGGAGGTGTAGCTCCGAAGCCACTCTGCATAGTGAATCTTGATGAAGGTGATCATTGAGGTCGTCGTAAGCAGCTAGCATACAAATTCGATAAACAAAATTAGATAGTCGCAGAGACAACTGTATACACAACGATTGGAGCGTACCTTTTCATCGCGATGTGTGCCCTTCATGAATGTCAGCAAATGGTCTGCAAAGGGCACGGTCTCGAGCCGTCCTGCAGTGCGCGAGCGCTGGCGTCTCGGTCCACGGTACTCGCGGATCGCACCCTCATTGCGCAGCCAGTAACGAAGAGTCCATCACGGGATGTCGAACCTGCGGGATACCGGGCGCTGGCTTCCACAGCGAAGTGCGTCGAGCACTTGGGCGCGCAGCTTGTAGGAGTACGAGTGTCGCTTGATTGACATGTTGCGTGGGCAAACAAATGGAAAATGAAACCAAATGAAAGGATGGGGTGCGCATTTGCACTTGCAACGGCGACTTTCTAGCGTTTCCCGCCAAATCAAACAAATGGTTCTTAAATTTTCTCTTTGACAATACGATATTTTCATTGGTGGGATTATTTGCAATAATATCATTTGATTGGCGCAAAACAAACTGATCAGTTTGATACAAAAATATAGTGTCACTCGGCTGAGGTGATCGTTCGGACGATTAACAGACCGCGACATCATCGAGGAAACCTTTGGCTTTTTCAGTCAATTTTCACCGTATGAGTTTGAGTCTTATACCATCGAAACAACCTTGGTTGGCTCTTTCATTATATTCTTATTTCTCCATCTCTGCTTGCCTTTCCAATGAGCTAATCGTTTAAAACATGTCAACACAGTGATGGTGGTTAAGGTGACTAAAACACACTATACAAAAATCAATACTAAAATGGTTGCCCATCCCCTTGTCCATCTCGTCAAGTGGTGTTGTGCAGGTGCCACGAGTACTTTACATGGGGATGTAGCGAGACGGAAAAAATCGTAACTCGACTTCTAGCTGTCCGCTGGTGCTGAATGATCCTTATATTTTTCGCTTTTCGTCTTCTCTACACATGTGTATGTTCAGAATGGTAGTGACAAAAGGTTCGCTCGATGGTGGCGCGGTCTAATTGTCTGGGCAATCGGATCTGTCCGTATCTGTAGTGTGTACTACATATTTAAAAATGGCCATGATCTATGTTCTAGGCAAGGTCCCAAAAGGTCCACTTTTTGGGTTTTACCCAAACAATCAAGCCATCCATGAAAATACCGGTAGTTTAAAATAGACCGGTAATTTGATCATCAACATTAGTGCAATTCGAGTGATCTAATGAGATATCTAACAATCCACAAAAATCGACAAGTGTTTTTCTAAATTTGTACTAAATGACGCTATTTTCGACATTTGTACTTTAAACCGGTATCATAATCGATATTAAAACCGGTATATCTGGAGTGCGCAGCCACGAAAAAAGCGCGCTCGCATGTCCTCATGATTCACGTCAGAATACAACACCAGGCAAAAAGCCCAGCAGC
This sequence comes from Globisporangium alternatum, assembly GCA_023334315.1. Lineage (NCBI taxonomy): Eukaryota > Oomycota > Peronosporomycetes > Pythiales > Pythiaceae > Globisporangium > Globisporangium alternatum. The sequence goes on along the minus strand of JAASGT010000183.1, from coordinate 15,827 downwards.
AAAAACAACACAAGCAGCATGAGCGCCGACAAGAGCAACGCAGAGGGCGTGCCGTCCGAGTTCCGCATCTCGGAGAAGTGGGACAAGTGCATCGAGAACTTTACGCTGCACTTCACCGCGGGTCTCGTCGCCGGCGGTCTCACCTCCGTCGTCCTCGCGCGTACGTCGCTCTTCCTGTCATTGTTGGATCGCTCGTAATGGCATGTGCGCCCACTATGTGTCGTCGTCACTATGAACTCACACATGTGTGTGTCTCTCTCTATACGTGTGTGTGCTATATAATGACTGACGACAGGCTCTGGAGCGGCTCGTGGTGTGCTCACGGGCTTCGGCGCCGGCGCCGGCGCTGGATCGAGCTGGACGACGTGCCAGCTCGCGTTCAAGGGCCACACCGACGCGCAGGCCATGCTCGACAAGTCGGACAAGATCGTGGACGAGATCAAGGACAAGATCGCGCGATCGTAAGCCAAGGGGTGCTGCGTTACGTGCTCTCGTTGTTGTGTAGGCTCTGCGGATGAGTGGCCGACGAGATGAAGGGCGTGCTGAACTAGCTGGCGTCAAGGGGCGTAGTGGCGCTAACTGGAAATACCGCTTGTCCCGTACGAGCGACGCGCGCAGCACAGCCGCCGTACTGTCAGTGATACACAGCTAAATGAATTGAAAAAGAGAAAAAGAGAGAATATAATACTATGTGCGGATCATCATCACCCTGAATGAAGAAAGAAAGCGTCACTGGAGAATCGCTTGTTTGCTTGACGGAGAATTCTAAGACCGCCGTGTGAAGGTGACGAGCAGGTCCGAGCCGCCGACATACACTTTGCTGGGCGCCGTCGTGCTGAGAAGCTGCGGTTCGTGCGGCTCGACAGACTCGTTGTTGATGAATGAGCCGTTCGTGCTGTCCAGGTCTGTGAAGAACACGCGGCCGTCAGGCTCTAGCCGGAGCTACACAGAGCAAACGATTGTACGAGTGAGCTCATCGTCACATCCTTCATAACACCCACCATAAGGCTATCGTCAGGATGCACTCACCTGCGCGTGGGTCGTCGAGAGCTCGGCGTCCTTGGGCATGCTGAGGCCATTAGGCGCGCGGAACTTGCGGCCCGTGGAGCGGCCGATCAGACACGACCGGTGTTTCTGCTACAGTGCATTACAAACAGCTGAGTAAGAACGCTACCCAAAGGCGCCATGCAATACTAGCAGTGAATTAGAGAGAGCGCAAGTCGTACCAAGTCCAGGTGGAGAGTGTAGGTGTGTCCTTTGTACGGCCCGGCGACGCACTTGATGCTCACGTCAAAGGCGTCGGGCGTCGACGCGGCTGCAATGTAGTACGTATGGACGGAAAAGGCATTAGAAACGGACAACCACCTCTGTTGCGTATGAATAGAGAGCGAGGCGCACCTTCGTAGTCGTTCAGCAGGTTCTCTTTCTCGGCCAGCAGTCCCTTCAAGATCGTCTGCTTGGACTGCTCAAACTCTCTCCGCAAATCTGCGCAGCGCGCTTTCGTTTGCTCAAGCAGTCTCTATCAGCAGTATAATAGAGCATTATTGACTACATTGTGAGCACGCAAAGTACACACACATCCAGGCTTGCATGGTGACGTGCTCACCTGGGCGGCGCCGTCGCAGTCCTGCTTGAAAAACGCCTCGACGTCGATCGTCTCATCCAGCTCAATCACATTCTTCTTCACACCTTCGCTCACAACAGTTGCTGCGCTTGTCTGCTCTTCTGACGTTTTCGCTGTAAATACAAGATCACATTCGTTGCCGCATACAGAGGGTCGTCAATAGTGTGACGCTGCGGCTTGCATTTTCGAGCGCGCCTGAGACAAGATTCTCCGCAGCGGACAACAGTTTGAGATACGCAGAGCAATCACAGCAGACGCACCTTTCTTTGCGTCTCTCACTGCGGCCGCCACGCCCTGTGCTGCGTCATCGCCATCCGCGCCGCTCTCGCCTGCGGCGTCCAGCTTGCGCTTCATGGCTGTTGTTGCCGTTCGCTTTCAGACGCTCTTTTTTGTCTTTTGAAAATCGGCGGGGCTTTTTGACTACATAATAGTCATTTTTCTTTCAGATTGACTATTTTGTAGTCAAATCCAACTCGAAAATGTGCTGCAAATTGCCGCATTTTGAACAAGTTAAGCACAAGAAGATGGCGGACGCGCGCCAGAAGCACGTGGTGGTGAGCAAGCCGATCGTGTACGGGTCCGCGGCGACGTACCTGGGGCGCAAGGCCGAGGAGACGAAGACCCATCGTTGGTCCATCTACCTGCGCGGCGTCGACAATGAGGACCTCTCGTACATGATCAGCAAAGTTGTCATCACGCTGCACATGAGCTTCGCCAACCCCGTGCGCGGTACGAGTTGCATTGCGCCCAGTCGTCTTGTGGCTTTATACAATGCTAAAGTAGTGCTCTGCGTATATGCGCTGGTGTGCTCTTGGTAGTGCTAACGGAGCCGCCGTACGAAGTGACCGAGTTCGGCTGGGGCGAGTTCGAGACGCGTATCCAGATCCACTTCCACGACGCGAGCGAGAAACCCGTCGACATTATCCACATGCTCGTGCTCTATCCGCCGGGCAACCAGCCCGCGAGCACCAAGAAGGTACGCGTGCGAACATGTAGAGCGTGTGGTGTTGTTACCAGAAGTGTCTTGCGAACTCTGCGTTCTGACGATGTGTGTATCGTAAATGCCCTGTAGCCTGTGATCAGCGAGTTCTACGACGAGCTCGTGTTCAACGAGCCGACCGAGTTCTTCTACAAAAAGCTGATGGCAGGTACGTCGCCTTTTCGTAAGCACGCAAGCTAACTCCGTCAAGCTCGTACTACTAAAGATCTGATCACCTCCGTCACTTTGCTTCAGGACCGGACCGCAAAGCGCCACCGCACGCGCTGCAGGAGTACTTCCCGACGTACTCGGACGTCGCGGTGCTCAAGACGCTCGCGCAGGCTCAGGCGTTCGTGGACAAGGAGATCGCGGACGCCAAGGACCTGCTTCTACACACGGACATTGAGCTCAAGGAGCTGAAAGACCGCATCGCAGAGCACACGAAGAAGAAGAAACTGGCCGAGAAGAACGCGGCCGCGGCAGCAGCAGCCAACGGCGCCTTCTAATTATCCCTGGTGATGGATGGAAAATCCTAATTGTATTAGTGAACTTTGTTCTCGCATTTAGACTCGACTCAACTATGGGCAAGATCGGAGTTAGGTGCTTGACGATGTCCAGCAACAACAGAGTTCAAATTCAGCGGGCCGTCGTCAGAGTCCCAAGTGCATCGATCACCGCCAGCCAACCGGTATCGGTACTCGACGCGAGGCGTACCACGAAATCAACAACGAACAAACTGGGCTGCAGGCTGTCTCAACAGATTTCGCCGCCTAAGAAGACCTGGCGACCATGACCAACAGAGAAAAACAAAGATCCGGGAAGATGCAGTTTTGAGGAGGTGATGTGTGATTGTATTGTTTGTTTTCAATTGCTCTCTCTCAAAAAGTGGACCTCTAAATAATAACTACCGAGTCTGACGTGGACACCTGGCGAATAATAATGAGCTCGCTGGCCACTTGACTTACACAGCGCGCGCTGCCGTGTTGTCCACGGCAGCAGGCGCCGCGTCGTGCGTGCGCGCCCACATGTTCACCAGCTCCAGGCCGCGCTCGACCTCACGGTTCGACGCCGACGCTTCGTCGCGGGGCTTCATCGTCAGGAGCTCATCGCGGCTCGGCGAAGTCACGAGCAGCTGGTCGTCTTCCTCCGAGTCGGCCGTGTCGTCGCTGGACTCGAGCAGCTCGAGGGCCTCGGCATCCTTCTGCTTCTCGCTCTTGGTGATCGCCTGCTTCTTCTTGTTGAAACAGTCCATGCGGACCCAGTTGAGGCCGATACCGACAAAAGACACGGCGAGACCAACGAACTGCTCGAACGACAGGATGTGGCCGAACAGAATCACCGAGAGCACGATGCTCAGCACCTTGCGGCACGTGCCGATGATTGACGTCGTGAGCGCGCCGAACTTGCTGATCGTGAAGAAGATGAACGCCTGGCCCATGGCGCCCGTGAGACTGAGCAGCACGAGGTTCGGCAGCGACGGCACGACCTGCTCCATGAACGTCGGGATCTCACCCATCACGACCATACCGATTGCCGCGAAGATGCACTTGTAGATGTTCACCGTGTACATGAGGTCGAAGGCGCCGATGTGGTACTGCTCCATGAACTTGTCCTCGAGCGCGCCGGTGGCGCCGTCGAAGAGCAGCGAGAGCAGCAGCAGGCTGAAGCCCAAGAGCATGTTCGGCGTGCGCTCGTGGTGTGGCACGTGGTCGTGGATCTCGTTCGTCTGCACGGCCTTGTGCTGCTTCTCGTGCGCCGTGCCGACGAGGAACACCGCCACGCCGATCGAGAGCACGAGCACCGACACGTACTTCTTGAGCTGGTAGCTCTTGCCCAGGAAGAGACCGACGACCATGACCGGAATCGACTTGCACGACTTGCCCAGGATGCGCGTGATGAACGTTACGTAGCGCAGTGCGACCATTGACGCGATCGTCGAGCCGAATGCGAGGAGACCCACGATAATGAGCTTACTCTGCGGCATGGTTGACGGCTTCTCCTTCATCGCAGCGCGCAGGCCGAGCGCCACGATCGAGTAGAAGAAGCAGAACACGAAAGTGAGCGACATCTCGCCCAGCACGCGGTGGTTCGTCATCTTCTCGAGCACAAGTCCGTTGAGCGTGAACGAGACCATGATGCCGAGGAAGCAGTAGGCGAGCAGCCAGAAGCTCTTCTTGGACGCTGCGTCGGCCTTCTGCTGCTCCGTCTTCTCCGCTACGACCACGACGTGCGGGTGTCCCTGCTGCGCCTGGTGCTTGCCGCCCTCGAGGTCGTTCATGTCCACGTACTTGACCGCGTTCTTCTCCTCGAGCACGATCTCCGCGTACGGCACATTGTTGCCACTGCTGCTGTTACTGGCCTCGGCGTGACAGACCATCGTGGCTACTTGGGGCTTGTGGTGTGAAGTGATGGGCTGGTGAGCGGACGCTGGCTGCTGGTGATAATGAAGAAGCTGCACCTGTGTAGCGCAGAGGAATTCCACTTATGGTCCGCTCCCATGCACCCACACGCACCCACACACACACAGACCCAGACAGACAGAGACAGCCAGACGGTGCCGCCGCGATTGCCCGCGCGCTGGTCTGTTATCACCGCTCGCCCGTGGGCAGTTTGTTTGCGTTCCCTGCCGTCGAAGAGCTCCTTCCATACAAACGTCCAGTGTAGCGCCACCACCGGTCAAGATGACCGTCACTCTGGCAATACCGACAAAATACGCACAAGCACGATTCTGAGACTGTGATTGGCTCGAGAGAGACCAATGGGATCAGCGAATACAAGCCGATCACATTTTCAAAACAGGATGAAAGTCTACATATCTAAAAAACTATTTGAAGCTTAAAATTCTAGCATACAAATTTCAAGCTAAACATTTGACGACCTAGCCCTAATGAAAAATGGCCAATAGAAAGTCGTTTCTACGTTTAAATATCAAAAAGCAGATTTCACATGTTTGCACCTCGAGGCTGTGACATCGAGCCGCTCTCGGCTCCAATTGGGTCGTGCACCCTCCGCACCATTTGCTCTCGAAGGCCGAGGAAACGAAGATGGGAGCGTCTGTTGCTTATGCGATCTGCCTGTGCTGGCTGGTTGGTTGGCTGGAAGAGTGACATCAACACCAGCTTTTCGAAGGCTCGCGACACTTGCGCGAGAGAGATGGGATCGCGCAGCGCGTTTTCGCAATCACAGCGTGCAAGAGAGTCCCAGGAGGTAAAAGTCCGAGTGGCTGGCTGGCTTAACGAGCAGGTGACCTTTTAGCCTCAGCTCTGCCAACTCAGACCCTCGCTGTCTTACTTGCTGGACCAGATGCCATCCTCAGGCTCCGACGCTCATCACATGGGACCATCAAGTTCTCCTCACAGTACGCGGCGTATCAGTTCAGCACCTGAAGGCCACTGCTGTCATCATCAAGCCATTCATCAGCACTGTGGCTGAGCACGAGGCAACTTCGCTTCAGATTTGTTGGCAGATGATGGACCTTCGATAGAGCATATCTTGACATGCCGTTCGAGAGGTCCACCACCGGTACGAACCATCCGTACCGGTATGCTGTACCCATGACTTTCAAGTACCGATACAGTGTACCCATTTCATTCCTGCTCAAAAACTGTACCCATTTCGTTCCTGCTCAAAATAGCCGTCATCATAGAGCTTTTCATGGAAATGCTGCATGATCGACGGCGTGCTGCCTATTTCGAGCCCCACACGCGCGACTCTATTCCCGCGTCTTGAGCGACTCAAATGCGCGACGACGAGCTAATTCCAGCCTTCTCTCTCTCGCACTCTTCATTGCGACTCCATCGCTCTGGTCAGCGAAAGACAGCGAGCGCTCAAGAGCCACAGAGACACACATCCGCAGCAGCACTCAATAGAGCTCAAGTGACATCATCACCAATATAAGCAAGACACAAGCACCATGGCCTCAACGTCCGTGCTGCAGCACTTTGAGGTGTATCAAAAGGCGCGCGTGACATTCGTCCAAGCTGTCGCAGAAGCGGCGTCGCGGCCGCAGAACATCGAGGTGATGCAGAACGCCGGCGTGATGCAGTTGCTGCGTCCGCTGCTGCTGGACAACGTGCCCAGCATCCAGCAGTCGGCGGCGCTCGCGCTCGGCCGGCTCGCCAACTACAGCGACGACCTCGCCGAGGCCGTCGTGGGCAACGAGATCCTGCCGCAGCTCGTCTACTCGCTCTCGGAGCAGAACCGGTTCTACAAGAAGGCTGCTGCTTTCGTGCTGCGCGCCGTGGCCAAGCACTCGCCCGAGCTCGCGCAGGCCGTCGTGGACTCGGGTGCGCTCGAAGCGCTCGTGCCGTGCCTCGAAGAGTTCGATCCGACGGTGAAAGAGGCGGCCGCGTGGGCTATCGGGTACATTGGACAGCACACGGGCGAGCTGGCGCAGCACGTCGTGGACGCCGGCGCGATCCCGCTGCTCGTGCTTTGCATCCAAGAACCGGAGGTGGCGCTCAAGCGCGTCGCGGCGTCCGCGCTCGGCGACCTGGCCAAGCACTCGCCTGAACTCGCTCAGGCCGTGGTCGACCCGGGCACCGTGGCGTACCTGGCGCCGCTCATCCAGCACCCGGACGCGAAGCTCAAGCGCCAGGTGTGCAGCTGCCTCGCGCAGATCGCCAAGCACTCGGTGGACCTCGCGGAGATTGTCGTGGAGGCCGAAATCTTCCCCAACATCCTCTACAACCTCAAGGACATCGACCACACGGTACGCAAGAACGCCGCCACGTGCATCCGCGAGATCGCCAAGCATACACCCGAGCTCGCTAAGCTGATCGTGAACGCCGGTGGCGCCTCGGCGCTCGTAGACTACGTCGCCGAGGCATCCGGAAACAACAAGCTGCCGGGCATCATGGCGATTGGGTACATCTCCGCGTTCAGCGAGACGCTCGCGCTCGCCGTGATCACGTCCAAGGGCATCACACCGGTCAAGAATGCGCTCATCTCGGAGCCCGAGGACCACATCAAGGCCGCCGCGGCCTGGACGCTGGGTCAGATCGGGCGCCACACACCCGACCACTCGCGCGCAATCGCCGAGGCCGACGTGCTGCGCCACCTGCTCGCGTGCATGATCCACCCGAACAGCTCGGACGACCTTAAGACCAAGGCCAAGCGCGCACTCAAGAGCATTCTGGCCAAGTGCACGCACCTGCAGGCGCTGCAGCCGCTGCTGCGCGACGCGCCAATGAAAGTGCAAAAGTACATCCTCAAGCAGTTTGCGCAGATGCTGCCGCACGACCTCGAGGCGCGCCGGTCGTTCGTGCAGAACGGTGGGCTCGAGTTTCTACAGCAGCTCAGCGAGGCCGCGGGCGGAAAGCTCACCGAGTACATCCTCGAGATCAACAACTGCTACCCGCCCGAGATCGTCGAGTACTACTCGCCGCACTACTCCAAGACGCTGCTCGACAAGCTCGATGAGTACCAGCCGCAGGTGCGCTAAGCCAGCCACCGTGCGCTCGTGGGACAGCACGGCTCACTGCTATCTTATAAGGTCCGCTGCTTGGTGGATCGTGCATGCATTTGCATAGATAAACGCTAATGAACTTCCATTGTGCTCGCTTTGGAATCTGACCGATCTGCGAAATGTATCCATGTTTGGTTGCATCCTGGTCACGTTTTGGTTGTCGTACTTAGTAGGGTCACCTGCCACCAGTCATTTCTTGATTGTCACATTTTGAGCTGCTCGTGAAAAGCGAACGAAGATGCTGGCGCGCGTGACACGGCGACTTCAAGGGCTGCACACGCAGCGACAGCAGCAGACACCACGCCTGTTGCACTGCTCACGCGTCGCTTTGCAGAACAGCAACAGCAGCAGCAGTAGCGATGGTGGAAGCGACGGTGGCGACAGCAATGGGAACGACGACGGCATGGTGCGCCTCGCGAAGCTCATGGCGCAGCGCGGCATGTGCTCGCGGCGCGAGGCCGACGCGTACATCCAGTCGGGCTGCGTGCTCGTGAACGGCGAGAAGATCACGCAGGCCGACTGGCTCAAGGTGCCGGTCGACAGCGATGTGCAGCTCGACTTCCGCGCGCAGCGCCACCAGAACAAGAAGGTCACGATCGTGCTCAACAAACCGCTCGGGTACGTGAGCTCGCAGCCCGAGGACAACAAGACACCGGCGATCAAGCTGCTCACGTTCGCGAACGAGTGCCGCGAGCTCAACAAGGTGCGCCCGCGTGGGCAGCAGGAGGTTGAGCCGATCAATCTGTGGAAAATGGCGGTCTGCGGCCGCCTGGACGTCAACTCGACCGGCGTGCTACTCTTCACACAGGACGGCACGGTGGCCAAGAAGATCCTGGACCCGAGCGGCGGCGTTGAGAAGGAGTACCTCGTGCGCGTTGACGTCAATCTGGAACAGGTCGACAGCAGTGGCGACCTGGAGAGCAAGCTCGCGCAGCTGCGCGCCGGCGTGACGTCGGACGAGGGCGTGACGTACCGCGCCAAGTCCGTCGAGGTGCTGAACGAGAACCAGCTGCGCGTGGTGCTGACCGAGGGCAAGAACCGCCATATCCGGCGCATGTGCGAGCACGTGGGCATGCGCGTGATGGCGCTCAAGCGCGTGCGCATTGGCGGCATCAAGCTCGGCAAGCTGCCCATGGGTCAGTGGCGGTACTTGCAGCCCACAGACAAGTTTTGAAATGGCGTGAAATGGATGCAAACATCTTGGAACAGAATAAACACTCAATTATATGTAGATTTTACATCCACGATTAGGCATTGCTTCGAAGCAATGCATTGATACCTCGGTACACTGAGGCCTTCCCTGCTGAGGCTCAGGTCTTGTCTTGCCGATAACACTCACCTCTTACTCAAAATGGTGGAGACACGAGTCCTCGACCTGATGGGAGAAGCCAAAGCAACAGCTTGTGCTTTTAGAACACAGACATTGATGATGCATTGCAAGAACGAAATCCAAGTGCTGTCTGGTACCTTGAGATCCTGGGTGAAGGTCACGCCCTCGTTCGTGAGCAGCTCGCGCTTCTCGCAGATGTGTGCCGTGTCTTCACCGACGGATCCTATGAGTGCGTCAGGGTCAGAACCAGAGTATAATAGTTTGTGAGCCTCACCACAAGTTATTGCCAAGCAGAATCTCACACGAACCTTTGAAGCCCCCAATCGAGAGGCACGCGGCGACGACGCGATGGCACGGCACTTGCGGTGCAAATGGGTTTTTCTACAGCGCACGAGTGCCATCGTTTAGCCACACACTCTTCGGTTGACGCAATCCACAGTCCAGGATAAAGGCAAATGAAAAGAACGTACTCGCAGTGCCTGGCCGACGGGTCGCGGACCCGAGTTCAGCGCCTTGGCGACGCCGCCGTACGTGCTCACTTTGCCCTCTGGGATCTGCGAATCAGCCACACACGATATCAGCTCAAGGCCATGACGATGCAACCATCTGAAAGCGAACGCACCGTCGAGATGAGTTCGTAGACTCTGGACTCTGCACCAATGGCAATAATGGCGCGAACATAAAGAGCAAGAGGATGAGTAAATGCCATACGAGCTTCGCAATTAAGTAGCAGAGGATGACGAGGTCGTTACCAAAGAGCGTAATGCGCTTGCCGCGCCACTGGATGTGCTGCGTCGACGGCGCTTTCTTGCTGACGCTGCTGCTCTTCTTGCTCGCAGTCGCAGAGGTGGTCTTGGCGGTGGTCTTGGCGACACGGGCACTCGCGGCTCGCATGGTGGTGTCCTGTTGCGCTTGCGGGTCGAGCTGCTTGTTGCGTTGTGCGTGTGTTGCGCGAAATGGCGAGTGCGGATGGCAACGTTGCCTTGGTTATGGGACGTGTGGGACGAGAGTGATGGTCTCGCGCGCAAGTCGTATCGACACCTGGCATTTTGGAGCGAAACAAAGTGCTTGCGGCACTTCCGTCTCTGAAGTCCCACGAGCTGACTGAACCTCTGTATGATAGGGCTACGCTACGTCTTCGTCTTGTTTCTCATACTATCGCTTTTATTCTCATGAGCGTCCTACCGGAAGAGCGGAATCGAGGGCGTGGATGCACCGGTGGAGCCACTCGGGACTCGAGATGGCTACAAGCCGTGTCGAAAGTCTCACTACCAGCGTGGGACAAACACAGGACAATCGGCACCTCGCAATAGATTTTGGGGTAACACCACTCGAGCGACGGAATACACAAGAAGTACGAGAGGAGAAGGGTCTAAGTGTCAATGTGTGCTCTCTCTCTCTCTCGTGGAAGTCTAGTGCTCCTATCCAGAACGCTCGTTCGTCCAAGCTGCACGGCCGGGCTATGCCTGAAAGCAACCAGCACCCTCGAAGAGAGAGAGAGAGCTCCATAGGCGTGCGTGTATTATCTGTGGGCCTGTCTGCCGTTTGCTGCATCGCTGCTATCCGGCTGCTGCTTGTTGCTTGGCTGTGTGGGGGATTCAGCGGCGTGCTTACCGTCTGGTCACGAGCACCTGGAGCTTCACCTCCCGCTTCTTGGAGGCGCCCTTGGCGGCGCTTTCCTCGTCGTCCGCGGCGGAAGCGGCGGCAACTGGAGCTTCGCCCTCGGTGGTCGCGTGCTCGCTCTCGACGTGGTCGTCCACACGGACCTTCACCGAGTGGGTGCCAAGCGTCTGTGTTGTTCGTGACGTAGAGGCTCGTTAGTCTATGCGCTGATTATTGGAAAGACAGAGAGGCCTGAAAAGCGTACCTTGATTGGCGCTGGCAGATTGATGCGGGCGACGCCGACGATGATGCCGTGCTGGTTTTCTAACATGTCCGAGATGTTCTGCGCGCTGTAGCATGAACAATAGACAAGCATTAGTACAGACACACAGCGACACCATACAATGCGGAATCTGAGAGTACAATAGAAGCAGCAGCACTCACGTGACAGAGCTGTGCAGCGACTGCTCCTGCTTGGAGGCCGTGTGGCGCTTGAAGACCAGCTCGACGCTCGTGAGGCGCGCGGTGATCTGCTTGAGCGCGCGCTCCTTCTCGGCGACCACCTCGTCCACCGACTCCTTGTTCACCTTGAACTTCTCCAGGTTCGCCTCCGTGGCGTACACGGCGAGCTTCTCCGGGTACAGAAAGTTGCGCGCGAAGCCAGCCTTCACGCTCACTTCCTCGCCGCGGAAGCCCAGGTTCGCGACGTCCTGCTTCAGCACCATGTTCACGCGGTGTCTATCATACACATACGCATCAATACGTTAGCATCATGTAAGCACTGAATGATGAGCACACAGTCTCGTCGAATGCACAGGACAAGATGTGCCCCTGTGGCTGGAGTATCTTGACTATGCAGCTAATGGTTCTGATGCCAAGAGCTATGGCAGCAGCGCACTGCACATGAGTGAGCAAAGAGGAGAAGCTACTACTCACCCGAAGGAACGGGAGAGGAGCTGCGCGCCATCGCGCTTGGCGAGCTGCGCAGCGAAGCGCGTGGAGGTGGCGGCGGTGGCGAGCATCTTCGTCTTCCCTGCTTGCGTTTGTGTTGCAATGCGCGCACCACTCAGCCACTCGAGCGGCCGGACGGAAAGCGTAAGCGGTGGATTCGAATTTGACAGCTGAACATACTACTCACTTTCTAATTTTACCGTTTGCTTGTTTTGCGTCTTTGTCTTTGTGAATAACCTCAAGGTTTTTCTTTCAAAAAGTGATAACTTACAGAAATATCATAAAATTTATTCTTTTACCATTATCACACAACTCAACCAACCTTAACCTAGGTCGTGCAGCTCAACAGCGAGCTTTGGCTCTTGCACAGTACCTCTGGAGTACTGTACATCAAAGTAGATTGACGCTCATTGCAGGGAAAGAGATTGCGCGGGACTAAAAGACTTGGTTCAATCGAAGCAACCTCCACCGTCGCGTGCGGTTGAAACTAGAGGGATCTGCTTGCTATACCTGGGGGTCTGGTCTCCTCATAGAGATCAACCACGCTATACAATACAACCCAAGCTCAGCTGCCTGAAACAGCAACGCATTGAACACTTTCATCTATTAGATACTACTTCAATTCGCTTTCACTTTCTCATCTTCCACTTGCAGCATTGCTATAGTTAACAACCTAACTGCGCTTGGGCGCACAGCCACCAGTGATCTTCCAGCACTTGGTCGTCTCGTACATGCTCATGAGGTTGATCATCGTGGACCACGTGAGCGCGAACACGAGGTACACAATTGTAACGACACCCATGGCTTTGCTCTTCCCGCCTGATCTTCGCAACTCGCGAGTCGCCTCTTTCTGCTTGGGCAGCAGCGGCAAAAAGCAGAGCGAGAGCAATTTCATCCCGTAGCAGATCCAGATCGTGATGGTCACGTCACGACGCACCTCCTGGGTGTCTGCGACGATATCCTGGAGCCAGACCTTGAACTGCGCGTTGATGATCTTGGACATGGACCGTCCAAAGGGCGTCGACAAGTTCGTGGTCGCGGTCAGGAGGCCATAGAGCGCGCCTTCGTAGCCCTCTTCCGCCAGCTCGACGACGCAGTAGGTCGCGACCATGAAGCGCACGCCGTCCGGGAGGTACTCGAGCACAGGCACGCCGAGCCAGAACCACTGGTTGCGCACGACATCCCATACGGTCAGCATCGTCATGAGCGCGTCGATCGTGATGGCTGAGACCATCGTGACGATGATGATGTTGCGCCAGTTCCAGTGCAAACCAAAGGTACCCGTGAGCGCGAGCGTCGTGGCGTAGAACACCTGGCCCACGATTGCCATGATGCTGTTGTTGAACGGCGTCACGTGCACCCAATAGAGCTTGATGTTGCTCGAGCTGACGATGTTGAAGCTGTTGAAGACGCCGGAGAAGAACTTGTAGGCCACGATCTGGTATACGGCGCGTTGCTGGAGCAGTTCCCAGAACGATTGAATGTAGAGCTTGAACGGAATGCGCTTCGGGGTCGGCGCTTCGTCCATGAAGAGCCACGTGATCGGCACGAGCGGCACGACGCAGCACGCCAGGATGAGCATCATGTGCGGGAAGCTGAGAGCAAAGGCGAACTCGCCGCCGTACTCCTCGCCGTTGAAGGCAAAGGCCACTATAATTGCAGCAATGGCGTTGAACGCGGTCTTGACGGCGTACACGGCGGTCTGGATGCGCCCGCGCGTGGCCAGCGGCTCGCGCTGCGCGAACTCGACGACCATGGCGTCCGCGGCCACCTCGGCGACGAGGTACCCGAAGGACGCGAGCATCATGGGCACGACGTACTTGCCCGCGGCGTCGGGCGCTGCCGTGTTGATCGAAGCCTTCTGAACCGCGGTCCACTGGCTAGCGCTGATGTTTCGGAGGGCCGGGTCCGTGTAGTACGGTGCGGGCACGTGCAGCCCGGCCATGAGGAAGAGCATGACGCAGCAAAAGAGCCAGCCGAGTATCATGTACGGCCGCCGGCGGTAGCCAAAGAGCGGTAAGCAGTCAGACAGGATCCCGAAGAACATCTTGTAGGACCACGGTAGCTGCACGAGCACCGTGGCCGACACGACGATCGTGCCCTCGGCGTTCAAGTAGCCCTGGAGCACCGGGTAGATCACGCCTGGGAGGATGCCGCCCACGAGCCCCACGCCGGCGTACTGCGCCAGCAGACCGATGGACGCCCTTGAGAAGATTCGGATGGGCTCACCGGCTCGGATCGCGCCGTTTTCCAGGAGCTCACCGCCTCTTCCATCGGGTGTCATGGGGGACTTGGCTGCGAAGTAGTGTGGCTGCTTGTCATTCGAGGCGCCTGGGGTCGGGACGCTATCGAGTTGGATCGTGCTCATGCCTCACTCACGAGACCACCAGAATGGGAGACGGGGAGAAGTGTTATGGACTGGGTGCGTGTGTGTGTTGGCTGGCGAGTTGCGAACTGAGCTGCTCGTTTGTTTCCGCTGGTCTTGTGCGCCACCGGTTCGCTTGCACAGCAGCAGTGATTGTACACGCACAGCGGACCTTGCCATACCAGCTGCGGCGCAGTTGCGGACTCGCTGACCACCGTCCCAGCGAGCGACGCCACGCAGTCCATTGGGGCGAGAGCCACGCGCCATTGCGACCGCCAACCCATAGTTGCAGGTGATGGGTTGGTACTTGGGATTGTTGAGAGCGAGCGACACAGTTGCACGTCAACGGCCATTTTCGGCCAATGAAATGGCGATACATTGCGTGCATAACCGCGGTCGAGTTCTCCGACGGCGATCTTGATTCTGATGGTGCAGTGCCCTCCCTACTCCGGCGGTGAGCGCGAGCGACTGTCAATCGCTCGCATCGATTCGATGACCAACTGCTAAACAGAAAGAAGACGTGTCCACCGTTGCAGCCCAAGCGATTAAAATCCGCTTCGACAAATTAGTAATCTACTCTCGAAGGAGACGCATCGCCTCCAGTCCATTCTTTGGGGAATGCTTCGCATCAACGAGATTAAGGAAATGACATCGATGGTGGCACTGATGGAACGGTCGTCGATTCTTCGTCACTCTTTCGTGCAGAGCCTGCTTGCTTTGCTGTTTTTCCGAAGGCGGATGGATAGGGTGGCGTGATGTTGCTGGCAAAGGTTTTGGTGCATCGGAGAGACAACTGCACTCGAATTTGATTCCGACACTACTAAAAGGCTCGGACGCAATCAGTAAGTGTGCTGCATATTGATTGCGTCCAGGTTGTCTTCGACAGGTCAAGTGGACACTTTGACGGTTGCCGCTATGTATCAAGGTAGACAGGAAATCGATTTTGAATGTCTTTTTCTAAAATCACTGAGAATAGGTGCCTCTCCGGTCTGAAGCTAGGTTCACCGGCTGGGAAACCACATCTCACAACTTACACATCAAATTCATTGACATTGGTTTACAAAGGGGCTCTCAAACCAGCACACAGTCATCTCCAGCTGCCGCGTGCGTGTTCTTCAAGAGCGCCTCGAGTTCACGGTCGTCCGAGCCTGCGAGAACCTCAGCCTTCAGCTCCGGTTGCCTATGCAGAATCCACTCGGCGGCGTCGACATCTTGGCGTCGTACAGCGTCCTGGAGCTCTCGATTGCAGAATCGGTACTCGCTGCCATACGTGCGCTCGTACCATTGCAGCACCTCCATGTGACCGAAGCGCACACTCGCGTGGATCGCAGCATCCAGTTTCGATATGTCCAGGACCCCATTCGCATGCAGCCAGTCGAGGATGTGCACGTGGCCGTGGCGCGCACTCGGCCAGGGACTGATTGGCGCGCGCGAGATGTTGAGATGAACCCACTTGAGAAGTCCCAAGTAGCCGAGCTTGCTGGCAGTCGTGACCACGACCTGGACGCT
>JAASGT010000182.1:0-40448 GCA_023334315.1 Globisporangium alternatum | reverse complement strand
TACGAACGAATTTTACGAACGAATTTATGCTGTGGCTATTAAGAAAGGTTGCCGGACAATTGCAGTTGTGTCCTGTGATTGGGTCTTTGTAGGGGTGGCTTTTAACATTAGCATGGCTTTTTACAAAGGAAAGTCGGTACTCAAATAAAAGGGCTTTCCAGTTTTGACTTTCTCTTTTGAGTAAAATTGATTTGGACATATATTTGAAATTATGTTGCGCTAGCAGCGACACATATTGAACGATCTGTTCTGTCGTAAACTTTTGACCCTTTTTGCAGCCGTTCATTTTCCCAACGCCGTCGATAACCTTTCGCGTGCCAGATTGCTTCGTTCACAGACAGTAGCAAGCAAGCGATGGAGGCCAAGGTGAGCTTTCACGTGCGGCGGTTCCTGCGCGAGTGCGAGGAGAAGGGTGTGAAGCCGTCAGAGGACACGGTCACGACGCATCTGCGCGACACCTACGGCGAGTACCAGCGCAAGCCGCAGGGCGCGCTCAAGCGCGTGGTCGTCAAGGTGCTCAAGAAGGCCCAGGGCAACTCCTCGGATGTCACGTACGTGTGTGTTGTCAGGTTCATTATGCGCGTGCGCTCTCTGTTGTTGCCGTGCTAACCATTGCTTTGTGCGCATGTATGTCTCTATTTGTCTATAGTACGAAGCGTGCGCGCTCTGAGTCGTCGGATGAGGACGAGCGCATGGCCGTGGAGTTCGAGAAGCAGACGGCGCTCACGCCGTCGTCCAACTCGCTCAACAACTCGATCCGCCAGAACTACGAGAACAACGTCAAGCCGTCCACTCCATCCGCATCAGCTGAAGCAACGACCAATGGCGGCAGTAGTTCAGTGGGCGAGAAGCCGGCGAAGAAGGCCAAGGTGCGTCCACGCAGCGAAGGCAAAGCCAAGAGCAGTCGAGGAGAACGTGCGGATGGTGAGACGCGCGCTTCAAACGACGGAGGCGAGACCGACGGCAGCGGCTTCGTGGTCTCGCGCCCAAACACGCGCTACTCGGACTTTGGCGGCATCCAGGCGATCCTACAGGAGGTGAAGGAGCTCATCGAGTACCCGCTGACGCACCCGGAAGTGTACGCGCACCTGGGCGTCGAGCCGCCTCGCGGCATCTTGCTGCATGGGCCACCGGGCACGGGTAAGACGATGCTCGCGAACGCCATCGCAGGCGAGTCGGGCGCGTGCTTCCTACGCATCTCGGCGCCCGAGATCGTCTCGGGCATGTCGGGTGAGTCGGAGCAGAAGCTGCGCGAGCTCTTCGAAGAGGCCGTGGCGAACGCGCCGTCGATCATCTTCATCGACGAGATCGACGCGATCACGCCCAAGCGCGAGACGTCGCAGCGCGGCATGGAGAAGCGCATCGTAGCGCAGCTGCTCACGTCCACGGACTCGCTCAACCTTGAGAACACGGGCGGCAAGCCCGTGCTCATCATCGGCGCAACGAACCGCCCCGACGCGCTCGACTCGGCGCTGCGTCGCGCCGGCCGCTTCGACCGCGAGATCTGCCTGGGCATCCCGGATGAGGACGCCCGCGAGCGCATACTGCAGGTGCTCTCGCAGAAGATGCGTCTCGATGGATCGTTTGACTTTCGCTCGATCGCGAAGAAGACGCCGGGCTTCGTCGGAGCCGACCTCGTGTCGCTCACCAAGGAGGCCGCGGTCATCGCCGTCAACCGCATCTTCTCGACCATGCTCGCCAAGCCAGACGACGCTGTTGTTGCTGTACCTCTGGCGATTGAGGCTGAGGCTGTTGTTGAGACCACCGCTGAGCCGCCTGTGGTGGTCATCAGCGAACAGGAGCAGGACAAGCAGAAGCAGGAGGACGCGATCGCCGCGGCCTCGGCTGCCGCCGACGGCATCCGCTCCAAGGTCACGCCCTTCACACCGTCGCAGCTCGCGCCGCTGAGCATCACGATGGACGACTTCCTCGCCGCGGTCTCGAAAGTGCAGCCGAGCTCCAAGCGCGAGGGCTTCGCGACGATCCCGGACGTCACGTGGGCGGACATTGGCGCCTTGGCCTCGGTGCGCGACGAGCTCGTGCTCTCGATCCTGCACCCAATCCAGAACCCGGAGCGCTTCGAGGCCCTGGGGCTTAAGATGCCGGCGGGCGTGCTGCTCTACGGCCCTCCGGGATGCGGCAAGACGCTGCTGGCCAAGGCCATCGCGAGCGAGAGTGGCGCCAACTTCATCAGTATCAAGGGTCCCGAGCTGCTCGACAAGTACGTGGGCGAGTCGGAGCGCGCCGTGCGCCAGGTCTTCCAGCGCGCGCGCGCCTCGTCACCCTGCGTCGTGTTCTTTGACGAGCTCGATGCGTTGGCGCCGCGCCGTTCCGGTGGCGCTGGCTCGGAAGGTGGCAACGGCGTGAGCGAGCGTGTCGTGAACCAGCTGCTGACCGAGATGGACGGGCTCGACTCGCGCCGCAACGTGTTTGTCATCGCGGCCACAAACCGTCCGGACATCATCGACCCTGCGATGCTGCGTCCAGGTCGCCTAGACAAGCTGCTGTACGTGAGTCTGCCCGTGGCCAGCGACCGCCTGTCGATCCTCAAGACGCTCACGAAGAAGTCGCGCATCGACCCACAGGTGTCGCTCTCAGACGTGGCCCACGACCCGCGCTGCGAAGGTTTCAGTGGCGCGGACCTCAGTGCGCTCGTGCGAGAGGCGGGCATCGCGGCGCTGCGCGAGACGGACTTGGCGACGGCCACTGAGTTGTCGATCCAGAAGCGCCACTTCGACCGCGCCTTCGAGACCGTCTTCCCGTCCGTCTCGCGCGCCGACCAGCGCATGTTCGACAAGATGAAGAAGAACTTGCGCAAGACGCGGTCGTCCATGACCACCGCCGCTGCCAAGGAGCAGGCGGACGCCGTTGCTGATGCTGAGGCGGAGACTGCTGGTGATGAGTCCAAGGCTGCAAGTGACAGCAACGCCATGGAGGTGGCGTAAGCAGAGCAGGAAAGGTAGATTGCGAGACGTACGTACCTGAGCATGATGGGCTCATTTAGATTTGCTTGAGTGTGTTTTTAGTTTAACGAAGGGGGCGACCTATAGAATTTGGATCACATTGTTGAAAATGTTTGCACCAATTTCCATCAAAAGCCGCTTCTTCTGGTAAACAACAGACGACTCACGGAGAACACACAAGACCTGGACGGCACTGAATGGCAGCACACATGTATGGTACGTACTCACTCGAGCGAATGCTCCCATGTTTAGCAACTCACACAAAGTGGCGCTTGATCTGCTTCTTCCAGGCCTTGTCGAAGAACACGGCGCCGTTCAGAAGCACCACGAGATGGTCGTCCAGATAGAAGAACTCAGCGTCAGACGACATGGAGCTCGTGGTCGTGACCGTGGCTTTCCAGGGAATTGCCTCGTACTCAGCAAGGTCCACGCGCTCAACGTGTTCTTCACCTTCCTGGTTCAGTGCAGCCACATCGCCAGCGTGCTCTCTCAGCAGACTCTCAAGCGCAACGTGGTCGAGCTTCTCGTACGTGAGCGACCTCGTGATCGTCACGTGCGGGTGCGTGCAGTTGAGGTCGATCACGTACCGCTTCTCGCACGTCTCCTCCATCGTGATCCCCTGGTCGATGAGCAGACTCTTGCCCTCGTCCTCATTGATCCGAAGCTCCTGCTGCTGCGGATTCGACGCGTCCACTTCTGATAACAGGATCGAGAGCTTCCGCTCCAGCGCCACCGGCTCTCGCAGCGTGATCGACCGTGTTGACGCCCCCTTGTCGAGCGGATACGTCTCGACTGGACATGATGGTCGAGGAAGCGAGGCGTCGTGACTGACCACTGGCAGGCGCACAACGTTTTGGTCAATGTCCTGAGGCGAGAACGTGACAGTGAGCTGCGTTGGCTCGGGCGAGGGCCAAAGCAGCGGCCAGTAGTGCGGTGTCACAGCCAGCAGCACTCGGTGGCCCACCGGGACGTTGTACGCGCAGTAGTTAAGCTTCCATGACACGCTGACAGCTTCGCCCACGGACATCTGCTTCACGACAGAAGGACTGTGGCCGTCGCGGTGGCTCAGGTTTAGCACGCCCCTCGAGATGAGCGTCGATTTGCCCGACGGCGCCACGTCACACAGCCGAGCGGCAACCAAAGCCTGCGGGTGACTGGACTTAACCGTGAGACGCACTTCTGGGTATCCGACGATCTCAATGTTTTTACTCAGTGGTGCACTGCTCCAGGTCGTCGCCAAGGCGTCGTCACTTGCCTGGTTGCCTGGCATGTCGGGTCCGCCGAACGAGAGCCACTCGCCGCTCCAGGCGCCCTGTAGACTCTGGGTCTGGATCACGCGCTCGCTGCTGATAGTACAACCAGCTGCTTCATCGCTGTTACCAAACAGTAGGCGTCCCTGAGAGCCGCAGTGCAGCGTAACAAAGCGCTGCTGCACGTCACGTCCTGCGTCCTGCACGCCGATCCACTTGCCCGGGTACTCGGCGATCTGCGGCGAGAGCCCCTGCTGGTCGTCTTCAAACGCGTCTTTGACGTAGAGCTGCAGGTCGGGAAAATCTCTGCAGCCGTTCTCTTCGCCGTTCAGAGCAAACTCCCACCACTGTCTGCACATCTCGAGAAAGCCGATCTGCGGCCCCGGAGTCGCGACGTTCGGCCAGTCGTGGCTCCACGGACCGATCACGCCCTTGCGCACACACTTGGTCATCCCCACCATCATGCGCTGCACACCGTTGTGGTACCCGTCCGCCCAGCCACCGATCACGAGCACGGGGCACGTGACGGACTCGTACGACTCGGAGATCGAGCCGTGCTCCCAGAACGCGTCTCTGCTCTGGTGCGCGAGCCAGTCGTGAAGCCACGGGTGGTGGTGCTCGAGCCGGTCCTTCCAGAACGCCTGCCATTGGGCCTCGTCTCCAACCGTCTCGGGCGCTGGCGGCCGCGCGTTCCACGCGAACATGACGGACGCCCAGCTGAGCGCCTCGGAGCCCATGACGGTGCCGCCCATGTAGTGCACGTCGTCGGCGTACCGGTCGTCGATGGAATATAGCGACACGACGCCCTTGAGCGCTGGCGGCGCCATGGCAGCGAGCTGCAGCCCGTTGAAGCCGCCCCAGCTCTTGCCAAAGACGCCCACGCTGCCCGTGCACCAGGGCTGCTGCGCGAGCCACGCGATGACGCGCACGCCGTCCGCGAGCTCCTCGTGCGTATACTCACCCGTGTCGTAGCCACTCGAGTTGCCGCTGCCGCGCATATCCACGCGCGCGACCGCGATGCCGCGCTGCGCCAGCCACGTGTGGTTGCGCTCATCGCGCGGCGCTGTCCAGTCGCCTTTGCGGTACGGGAGGTACTCGAGCACGACGGAGAACTGCTGCCGCGCGCTTGAGGTGCTGAGCGGCTGCGGCAACCAGAGCTTCGTGGATAGGCGGATAGTCGCGTCGATTTGGATCCACACGTTGTCCTGGATCTGCACCGCGTGCAGTGGAGAGGGTGGCGCCATTGCGTCAGGGGCTCTTCTTCTACAGGAACGACCAAGCTGTGCGTATTCTGAAAATAATGCATGTAGGGCAAGTCAATGAAAATCATCATCTGATCTTGAATGTATATTTGCATTCAGTTGCTACATAAAAGATGTTGATTATCATGACTCAATACAGAATATGATAATGTATGCAAATATTTTACAAAATATGTTCAAGATTAGAAAAGATGATCTCTGTGCTCGAGCATTCTTGTGTTAGCAGAAAAAAAGCAATAGAGGGCACTCTAAAAAGAGCACCAGGGGGCATTCTGCGTTGTCACTCGCATTAGTTTCCAAGCAAGTCAACCGAATATCAGCATGGACCTCAAGCGCAAGGACGGCGGCGGCGGCAGTCTGGACCTCAAGCGCCTGGCCAAGTTCTACGCGCCCGACCGCCCGCCGCGCAAGCGCCTGCGCACGCTGCTCGAGTTCATCAAGTCGCCGCCGGGTAGCGCGGGCGACTCGAGCGGCAACATCGCCGTGGCCGTGCAGACGCTGCTCTCGGGCGCTAACAACAAGGACGCCGGCGCAGCCGCGGCCGAGCACGTGAGCGCGCTCACGGAATTCTGGACCGACCCGGCGAACGGCGCCATGCTCTTCACGGTCCTCAATGACTGCGTCACGGAGCTCGAGACGCTCTACTCGCCGCACGAGACGGCGTTCCGCAAGCTGCGCAAGAAGCCACTCGAGGCCGAGGACTGGAATGAAGTGTTCGAGGGGCTCGAGGTGCTCATCCGCAACAACATCGTGCTCATCCACGAGGGCTGGAACAACAACGGCTTCACGGTGCTCTTCACCAAGCTGCTCAAGCGCGACAACCACGCACTCATCAAGAAATACGCCTTCCGCTGTCTTGCGCTCTACACGGACGCCACGCGGAATTTACAGCAGCTGGCCGCTATCTCCACAACGCCTCTATCTGCGAATGGTACTGGCGCACATGGTGGCCTCGCGTCCGTCATGCTCATGTCCGAGGTCGCCGACACAGACGGTTCTAGCGATGACAACCCGCGCGGCACAGCCGTGCTGCCGACCGGTCCGCGCCAGAAGGGCATGCACCTGGAGCTTTTGCGCGAGAGCGTGGACTTTTCGCCCTACGGCGGCGGGAGCATCATGCTGCCGGACAAGTTCCTGAATGAGGGCGTGCACGTGGAGGGCTGGATGCGGCCCATGCCCACACAGGCCGAGGAACCCGTGGACATGCTCAAGTTCGTCATGGACCTGAGTCTCGAGCGCGAGGACCCGAAGATTGTAAGTAACCCGCGCGTGAATCACGAAGCTCGAGGCGACCGGTTCGTCTTCTGGTGCGAGCTCATCATGAAGTTCTACATGCCGCTGCTGTACCCGAAGATCTGCGTGAAGCACAAGCTCAAGGACGAGCGCGACGGCTTCGGCTTCTTCCACCACTGCCCTGGGAGCTTCCAGCGTGTTGTGGCTCGCTGGATCTACAAGCTGCGGTCGAAAGAAGAGTTCATGGACGTGCTCTGGTCGCGGCGCGAGTTCTCCGAGGTCGTGATGGAGACGATCCGCCAGCGGTTCGCGTACCGGGACATTGAGCTCGTGCTCGACGCGATCAAGTTCTACTCGGGCATTTGCAACGGCGCACAGTACGCGCCCGAGGGCATGAAGGCGCAGATGAACGAGTCGTCGCGCGCCATGATCTCCCACGTCTCGCAGCTCTTCCACCCGTCCGTTGTCCTGGACGACACCAAGATGCTGCTGCACAGCATCGAGCTGCTCGAGCTCATTTCGCAACGCAAGCTCGATGACTACACGGCCACGTACCTGCGCAAGTTCGTAGTCTCGACGATCGACAACTGCATCGTGCTGCGCGAGCCGAACAACCTGCCCGTACTTTCTGCCATGATCTCCGTCGTGCTGCACGTGTGGATGCATGCGGCGATCAGCATGAAGGCCACGGGCGCGCAGGTCTGGTTCGAGCTCACGGTCGCTATGCGCCGCTGGCTCGTGAGCCCCAACGACGTCAAGAACGTCGGTGCCGAGCTCATCCACTGCTGGAAGCGCGAGCTGCGCTTCACGAGCTGCCTGCTCATGTACGTCATGGACCAGGGCCAGTCGATGCTCAAGGTGACGACCGAGGGCGCCGTCATCCTGCCGCACAGCGTTGCAGGAGCCGCTGGTAATGGCAGTGGCAATCTGGGCAAGCTACTCAAGGAACCGGGCGTGAAGCAGGGCTACATCCACTCGTCCGCGACCTTTCTCATGAACTCGGTGCACGACGTGACCGACGCGACGCTGCTGCTGGATCGCGTGTTGCATCTGATCCCGCCACCGACCGTTGCGGCACTCGTGCCGTACCTGCACGTGAGCGTCTTTGAAGGCCTGCTGCAGCTTGTGGAGCTCTGGATCGATCTGGCGATCTGCTCGCAGCGGTCCTCGCCTACGGTGCTCCATCAGATCAGTCCGTCGACGGTCATCGCGCTCTTTGGTGAGTGGTTCCTGCCGGCTTGCGAGCTCGAGAACTCGGACTACCTGAGCTCGCGCTGTCTGGCGATTATCATCCTGTGCAAGCTCTGTTCGGTGCGGTGCGCGAACCCCGTGACGCGCAGCCATCTGACCGTGCTCGCGCGCGTCCTCTTCCACGGGGTCACGTCGCTCTCGGGCGTGGTCGTGTCCACGGTGCTCCAGCAGGCGTCGTCCATCTTCACGCTCAACCTCGAGGGCATGAACGTGCTCGTGCCGTCGTTCCTGCACGCGATCGACCAGATCATCATCCAGTCGATCTGGGACAACGTGAAGAACGTCAAGGCACCCGACTGGAAGAAGGAACTCACGGCGGCGCTGGATGTCGTCTTCTCGATCCTCGCGCTCCCGAAACGCTTCCCCGATCAGAATTTTGTCAGCTGGCAGCAAAAGTTCCAGCTACTGCAGACCTCGGGCGACCTCGCGGCCATGGGCAGCATTATGAGGGAGGTGCCCGACACGAACGACGACTTCCACGCGATCCTCGGCCGCGTGCTCGTGCGCATCAGCGACCTGCCGTTCGCAGACTTTGTGGACATCAAGAAGCGCGCGCTCTGGGGTCTCTACTGCCTCGTGGTCATGAATCTAAAGCCCGAGGTCGGCGTGGAACCGGTTGACCGCTCCCATTTGACCGATTGGATCGTACATCTGATCGATTTCTGCCAGGCGCCGGACTTTTCTATCTCCATGACGGCGCTGGGCGTCCTGCAGGACCTCTCGGACTTCCACGAGGAGATCAACGCGCTCGAGTCGGCTCTGATTGCGCGCATCGTCATGACGCTCGCAGTCTTCGCGCAGCAGCAGGTCGAAGAGGCGTCCATCGAGGTTCAGTCGGCCATCGAGAGCCTCGGACCGGGGACGCTCGACTCTGGTGACAAGATGTCGAACGCGGGCACTCATCAGCGCATCTCGGGCAATGGGAACCTGGGTGCGCGACGTGGGAGCGACAACCGACCGAGTCGCATGGACGGCAACGGCAATGAGTCGAACGACCCGTTCAGCAAGCTCAAGAACAAACTCAAGCCTGCGGGCAGTGCGCCATTGCAAGTCTCCGTACCCAACACGCCCGTCCCAACTTCACCGGCGATCCAGTCCCCGCCGAAGCAGAAGGAGCATGAGATCCCGGCGCTGCGACTGATTGTGCAGAAGACGAGCGCGATCTTCGAGTGCCTGCGGTTCTGGGTCATGCACCGATCCGAGGTGCTGCAGGACGGCGACGTGCGCAAGCTGCTGTTCAGCGCCATCGAGGCCGCGCTCGTGGGTTCGCTGCCCGACGGAGAGTGGCAGAAGGAGGTCGAGCGCGCGCGCAGCCAGGAGCGGCGCATGTCCATGCCGCTGCTCTTCCTGGGGCTGCAGATGCGCGCGTCGCTGTACAACGAGACGAGCCACGCGTGGCTCAAGTTCTTTGAGGAGACGGCCGTGGCCGCTGAGGGACTTCTGATGCATCTACTGCACCACATCAACGGCTTCCCGTCACCCGCGGGGGTGGACCAGATGGTCTCCAACTGCGCTGAGCTCAGCAGTGAGAACGAAGACGCTGCGGGAGAGATTAGTGGCACGTCACAGGAGAAGAACGCCTCGGCGTCGACAGGCTTCAGCTTCGTGTTCATGAACTCGATCGTGATCACAGTCGTGGGCAGCATCGACTCGCCCTGTGCGCGCTTCGTGGCGCGAGACATGACGGGGCTTTTCACCTGGGAGATTGCGCCGGCCGTGTCCACGCAAGGCCCATCAGCACTCCTACTCGGGGCTGCAACCGAAGATTTGACTGAGTCTAATACCGCCACCAGCACAGTTCAGCAGCGCCATTCGTCTGCTAATAGGTACAATGCGCTGGTCTCACAGCAAGCGTTCAGGTTGCATGAGCCCGATGCGGCAGTGCGGATAGACTTCAAACAGTCGCTGGATGGTGAGAACGATCTTAGTGGTCCTTGCCGCACGTGCGGTGGCGAAAAGCCTCGTCAGAAACCAGCGGAGCCGGCCTCTCAGTCCGGTGAGAAGCTCGCGGTCACACAGGTTCCCTGGGTACGAGAGGAAGCGATCCTGGGCAACACGCTGTGTCCAGTCAAAAGCACGTACGTGTACCACGAAGACACGGTGGCAGCCACAGTAACCACAGCAACCACACCTGGGTCTTCAGGCTCAACGCCAACAGCCACGGATGCCACGCCAGCACCTGGTCCCCAGCCACAGAACGGGAAGAAGAAGAGCGGCGGCTCGCGCTCCGGTGAGATGGAGAAGATGCCAAGCGCTGGCAACAAGGACGAGCGCGTCGAGCGCTTGGAGAAGATCGCGAGGCTGCATGAAGAGCGCAACAACGTGGGAGCGCATGCGCCTCCGCAGGCACCACCATCAGCTCCGAAGAAGTGCGAGTGCTCTTCATCTTCTTCATCAAAGGATAATAGTTCGCGTGCGTTGTCCCGAGCCAGCGACAGGCAAACGGTGTCCGTCATGGGACTCTTTGAGATGGACGAGAAGGAACCGAACATCGGGAGTCTGGACAACGAGCGCTGCCTTCTCGACCTCGTGCTCGACAGCATCCCGATGGTGTTCCGCGACGGCGTGGGTGACACGACAGACAAGACACTGCTTGGCGGGCGCTACGCGATGCAGCGCTACAACCGCATGGACCTGAATGAGGCGACAAATCCGCTGGTTAAGGATTCCGCCGACATGCTTGGGTTCTCATTTCTCCAGCGCCTGATCCATGACGAAGAGTGCTATGCGCAGCTCAAGGCCTTCCTGACAAAAGAGGAGAGCGCTGAGGGCAAAGAGCTCGTAGACTTTTGCGACGCAGTGAAGCGCTACGAGCGCTCGACGATCCCAAGCGACCGCCTGGGCCAGGCGAGCGTGATTTACTGGGAGTTCTTCACACCCGAAGGTGTCAAGAAACTCACGTTCCCGCCCAGCGTAGGCGCCGACGTGCAGTCCAAGCTCCAGGCAGCCCAGGTCGCGATCCGGAGCCAGGAGAACGAGGAAGTGCCACTCTCAGGCTCGCTGTTCCAGAGCGCCATGGCGCACATCGAGTACAGTTTCGAGAACTCGGGGCTTTTGGACAAGTACGTGGCGTCGCTGGACCAGGGCTCTGCATCGTCTTCGAATGGAAGCGCTTCAGCTTCAGCAGCGAATGGTGTTTCGGGGTCTAATGGGAAAGATGCCTCGAGCTCTAACGTCGGTGGGAACTCGATCCCGCCTCAGCTGGGGCTCTTTGACTCGTTCTCGATCATGGAGCTCAACGCGCGCATCTCGTATCTGGCGCTGAAGAACCGCAACGAAGACCTGCAGACCTCGTCGATCACGAAGCCCCGATCCGCGACCAACCCGGAGAGACTCGTCGAGTCTGTGGCTGCGGGGCTCGGCACGAGTCGCGTTGGCGCTCTGGACATCTGCCGCCTCTTCCTCTCGCAGACTGGGCTTTTGCCGTCCCCCAATGGCGACATGAAGGCCAAGTCATACCTGAAGCTGTTGGAGAATGGCGCCAAGCTCGAGCGGTCCCTGAAGCACTTGGACAAGAGCCCTGTGCGCGAGACCATGAAGGTTGGCGTGATATACGTGGGTCGGAATCAGCAGACGCAGGCCGAGATCTTCAAGAACGAGCGCGGTAGCCGTGCCTACGAGAAGTTCCTCAAGCAACTCGGGTGGGAAGTGGACCTGGCAACGCATCGCGGCTTTGTCGGCGGCCTCGACCCGAACCCAAAGAGCCTCTCGAACGGTAAATCCACGCTCTACTACGCCAACTCGCACAGCGAAGTGGTCTTCCACGTGGTCACCAAGATGCCCACGAAGCCCTCGGACCCGCAGCAGATCGACAAGAAGCGCCACGTGGGCAACGACTACGTGCACGTGGTCTGGAGCGACAACGTGAGCCACGAGTACGACCCGGGGACTATCACGAGCCACTTCAACGACGTGCAGGTGGTGATCTACCCACTGCGCAAAGCCCAGAAGGGGCTCTTCTACGTGCAGATCTACTCGAAGGAGAAGGTGCCGCTCTTCGGCCCGCTGCAGTCGGGCATGGTGGTGCACGAGCGCGACCTGGCACAGCTCGTGCGCCAGACGGCCATGAACGCCAACCGCGTCTGTCGGTCTCAGGTTCGTGCTGATACTGTTGATACTGTTGATACTTTAGCGTTGCTTGAGCGACTGACTCAGCTGACACTTTGATACTTTTGCGCAGACGATGATCTACGTGCGGCCGTACCCGACGCGCAAGAAGCTCGTGGATGAGATCGTGGAGCGCTACTCGGTCGAGTACAAGGAGAATCAGCTGCTGGCCCTGCTCTTCGCCAACAGCGCGTCGCTTGCGGCCTCGGGCGGCCTCGCTGGAGCCACGCTAGCGAGTGCTGCGGGTCTTGGCAGCGGCTCGGCAGACTAGGAAGAGAGAGAGATGACGGGAAGACAAGAGTTGATAGAGAATTGCGTGTGAAAGAAGCCGTGAGTGAGCGAGTGAGTACGTACCATACATGTATAGCTGCTATTCAGTCCGTCCAGGCTTTGCTCGTGTTTTGTGTGTCTATTGTTTGCCAGGAAATTTTTTTTTGATGGAAGTTGGTTCCAACCATTTTCAACAATGTCGCCGCAGTCAATCAGGAAGGAGTACACGTTGAGCGCGTTGAAGTTGTCGGGCACGAAGCGATTCCCTGGAAAGCCATGATCACGACCACTAGCTCCATATCATCCAAAGCCGAGTTCCTAAACCTGGATGACCATGTGCTGGTGCTTTTGAACGGCGCCGTGTTTTTCGACAAGTCCTGGAAGAAGCAGATCAAGCGCCACTTTGTCTGAGGAGTCTAGAGTGGTAATGTCAGACAAGGCAATCGGATATAATGAAAAAAGCTTGTGAAAACCATCTATTCACTAAACCAATTAATTCCCAGTGCTTCTACCACGCTTAAAGAGCTCCTGTCGCGCGTCCAGCCGGCCCGTGCTCGTACCGCTGAGGTCCTCGTCCTCCGAAGTTAGCAGCCCAAGGTGGTGCGTCGAGTCGAACTGGTGCACTTCGTTGGCGCTCTCCATTGCGCGCGGGGACCGGCCGTCGTCTCCTGCCTCGTCGTTCGCGCGATCGCCGCTGTCCCTTGCCGTCTCGACACCCGCGAGCCTCTTGAGGTGCTTGCGCGCGCCGTGGCGGCCCTGATTGATGATGTGCTTGGCTTCCAGCGTGTCGAGCTTCTCCAGGCGCGCCAACAGCTCCATCGTGGCGCGGTAGATGTGGCACGCGGGCACTTCCTCTTCCACGATGCCACTGTTAGCATTCAATTTGCGCTTGTTGGCCTCTCGCTCCTTGTCCTCTTCATTGTTGCTGGCCACGATCGCATTCAGGCTGCGCAGCGCGTTGGTAGACCCGCCAGAAGCCTTAGCGGCACTGCTTAGTGACAGCGTGTACAGCAGCGTGGACATGGCCGACGGCGCGGGCTCCGCCGTCGTCCACTCGAGCTTGTTCTTGGCGCGGTACTCGGGGAAGTCCAGCAGCAGTTCCTCGTACGGGTCGTGGTCCAGCCGATAGAGCTCTGAGGTCGTCAAAGCGATGCAAGTCTCGTGGCGCGGCACGCCGTACAGCAGCGCCAGCTCACCGAAGAACTCGCCCTTCTCCTTGGTCACCTCGCACTTGTTGTGCTTGACCAGGATGCGCCCGCACGAGATGAAGTACATGCTGCGGTCCACGTCACCACGGATCACGACCTCCTCGCTCTCGGAGCAGACCACGAACGTCAGTCGCACGAGCAGCGCGCGCAGAAAGTGCACGTCGAGCGCGTGGAAGATCGACACTTTCCACGCAAACCGGTGCAACGTCGCATACACGACGTCCTCTTGCAGCGTGCGCGAGATGTTGGCGATGGCGTCGAGCTCCTCCTCTCCGTGCCGGCGCCGCCAGATGCTCGCATAGTACTGCTTCACCTGCTTCTTGATACCCTTGGGCACCTCGTTGAGCACCAGGTAGTGCTGCAGCTCGGACAGGTTCTGCTCGAAGATGGCTTTGCGCTTCGAGTGGAACTGGTACATCTCGCCGTGCGCGCCCACCAGCGTGCCGTAGATGTAAATGCTCCAGAGGATCACCATGATCTCCACGAAGAGCTCGATGAGGTTCATGGACACAATGTCGCCGTAGAAGAGCGTCGTGATGGAGCCGATTGCGAAGTGCATGGAGCGAAAGTACTTGCGCGTCAGCGACACGTGCTCGAGATCCACAGCTCCCGAGTGCCCAGATGAAGCTTCAGACTCAGAAATCGACACGAGCATCCCAGATGTCGAGAGCCATGAGTACGAGTAGTCGTGGTACGCCTTCTCGCTCGTTGCGAACCAAAGGCACGCGATGAAGTGGCCCATCATCAGATACGACGCCAGCGAGCGCACGAAGAACAGCCTGGCTTCCGCGACGGACACTTTCATGTCGTAGACGGCATACTGGATGAGGCTGTCAGAGAGCGGCTCGATGCGAGTCGCGTGGAGGATCTTGTTCAGTCGCAGGAAGCAGAGATGCTTCCATTTGTCAGGATACTCCATCGTCGAGAGCGAGAGTCCTATTCCAAATAATACAAAGTCTAGCGGGACGAGAGCTGCGAAGTCGTACCGAAATTCGGAATCGAAGACCACCGATTTCAGAAGCGAGAGCGCCGCCATGGGCCTCAGTTCTCCCTTCTCTCTCAGGGAAATGACCCGCGTGAAGTGACTGGACTGCTGCACTTTGCGCATCAAGTTTAGCAAGCACAATGCGTCGATGAAATACTCGATATCCGACCACGTCCGAAGTGCAGAGGCTGGAAGCTTGATCAAGTCGTCCACGAAGCAAACTTTGAAAGGCGCGACTACGCCGAAGTACAGTGCGACCAGCAGCATCAGGAGATCCCACGCTTTGCCAACCTTCTTGACCAAGATCAGAAACTCTTCGGAATTGACATGGGCGTGGCTGTTGCTTTGGCTAGTTTGTTTTAGGATTCGCTGCCAGCGCATCGAAGAGCGCCGGCGACTGGAGAATACCGAGGATGATCTTGGCATGAACGCGCGCACTTTTTGATCGGTCGCTGATGGCATGGGGCGGGATTTGATGTTTTCGCGGGCAGACTTTGCGCTCGTGGCTGATGCGCTAGAATGATGATCACTGCTTGCTGGGTCGGTGTGTCTCCATCGGTGATAGCTGCGGTACAGACGAAAGAGCGTGGAAAACTTGGGATTCTTGCATCGCTGCAAAATTTCGAAATCAATACCAACTGATCCACGCAGCGTACTCTCGATACCCGATGAAGCCCGACGCGTTGTATTTCGGGATCTCTCTTCCTTGTGCTTCACCCGGTTAAAGAAGCTAGTGTCGAACGATGGCAGAGACTGACACCGCGCCATTCTCGCCAACAGAGCATTCTTCTCGCGTCTGGCAGATTTAGCAAGCAAGAAGGTACTTGAGTTCATGTCGAACGGTTGAACGAATCGAAGCATTCGAGGGTGGGCAGGCAAGGCCACGGTAGATCCATCCGCCTCCTCTTTGATCTGTAGGGATGCGACGGGAGGTATCTGCAGCTTGGGAACTTGGTTGTGCTCGTCACCATGATGATGAATGTCCAGTTCTTCGAGGCGCGGTGTCAGGCGATGCAAACGGAAATCATCGCTGTGAATGGAGTGCATTCTCAAGAGTGGCTTTGACGCGCGAGGATTTTTCATGGTTTCAATTGGTAGATGCAGTCGTCTCGAGTGTCGACGCGTCAGCACCGAGTTTTTTCGAGTAGACTTCCCGTCCGGTACCCCAGCAGCTGCTCCAAGGGTTGTTTTTGAGTGGCGTTGCTGGAAATGGGCACTTCCGTCCGGTGGAATAAGCTCGTTCATCATCTCAACGATTGTGTTCTTCACTGATGCCAGGTACATGGCTCGTTTCCAGCACTCCGTCTCGAGTAAGCTCATTCGTTGATCATCGATTTGGTCGCGCAAGTGCTTGTTCACTGGATTGACTTCCACAAAGAACTGCTGAAATACCAAATCAAGTGACTTGGATGGCACTTTCTTCTTGCTGACGATCTGATGCGGGGCCAGCGACGACAAGTGAAGACGCGACGGACCCATTTCTCTCACTGACTTGTTCCGAAGACTCTTGCTACTTTTCTGCGATGTATGCTCGGCTTGCATGCTTGCGAGGTACTGGCGGTATTTTGACACGTACACATCCGCTTTCGCCAGCAGGTACTTCGCTTTCTTCTCCAGTATCGCGGATTCAGGTGTGTGAAACGATCGATCTTGTTTCAACTTCGGCGCACTAATCTTGCTTGTCGATGCCATCATGCCGCTCAGGTTTTGGGATATCTTTCGAGTCAAAATGAGGTGCTTGGTCTTCGTCGCAACCTTCAAACAGCTGCTGTGGTATCGTTCAACTCGATCCTTCACCCAGTCTAGAATCGCATTGAGCGCATGCTTCTGCACCTGTATCTCCGAGGCATCTCCGTTCGCTGCCCACAATTCGTCCCAGTTGTGCTTGGAGATGTGCAGAACTTCGCAGGAAGTGATCGCTTTCACAGTCGCAATACGACGCTGCTGTGGCAGAAAGAATGCGACTTCGCCGAACAGACAGCCTTCCATGAGCACGGCGACATTTGTGACCGACTCGGTCCAAAACACGCCAGCCAGTCCTTTCCGCATGATGCAAAGCCGGCTTCCGAAAGTATCTTCCGTCACGATGTCGTCTCCGGGGATGAACATATCAGAGCCGAGTCGTAGCGCCAGGTTGTTCACTTGGGAGTACGTCAGGAACCGGCTAATCGGCAGCGTCACAATCGTAGCCCCGTAGATTTCGTGCATCAGTTTGAGCTTCAGATTTGCTGACAAGTCGTGTACGACTTCATCGACATCTCTTCCACGCGTCTGCTCCAACTGGACCTTGAAGAAGAGAGCGACTCGCTCGCGCAATACCTCTGGCAGAGCATGCTCTTTGGCAAAGTTCTCGAAGCTTTCAATCCGGCTCTTGTGCTCTTTCGCTTCCTTGTTCAAGTCGATAATAAGATCGGACAGCTCTCCGACGATGTGACCCATCACGAAAGTACAGCAAAGACAAGTCATGATTGCCCATATCGTGCCCAAGCTTCCACGAGGTACAATTTCGCGAGATCCAACGAGAGTTAGGGTCGTCAACGCCCAGTAGAACGACCGAATGTAGAGCGATCCGATGGAGTGGTGATACACATGGAGGAAATGATCAGTCTCCAACCAGCAGAACTCGCTTTGTGCGCACTCGTAGTCGGAGATCCAGAAGAAAATCGATGCTGCATAGTGCGCGATCAGCAACAGGAAGAAGAGCAGCTTCAGCGGACTCAAGTACGACGACACGTTTTGCGACGCGAAAATCTGCTGGATCTGGATAATCAAGTCGTCGATGTACGTCCACAGATCGTAGCAACGAATAAGGCGCGGCAGTCGGCACAAACCCGACGCGAATTGGTGATGACTGTCGATCAGGTACAATGGTAGCGAAGCGATCAGATCCATCTTGAGCCGAGTGCTTTTGCGATACTGTGCGTTGACTTCTTTGCGGTAAACGAGGTTATCGAGTCCGGCCTCCTCGCATCCGAAGTAAAACAGCTTCAGGTAGATATCCGCCGCGAAGAAGACGTCGCACACAATGTCTGTGACCCACATGGCGGTGAATAGCCCGGCAGACATGTGCAAGTGAGAGTGGAATGCGATCCGGAAGATGATGACGAATGCGTTGTATATGTTGCAGAGCGTGAGAAAAATGTTCCACACGCTCTGAACATTCATCCGCAGTTCATCTGGGTCGACGGTCCGACCAGATGAACTTGCATTAGTTCCATTACTCGCCATGCCATTAACCAGCCCGGTGTCTTTTTGGTAGAACATGGTGGTCGTTGCGATAACGTGTGGCTGGAGCTTGATATTCTCGAGGTTTCGCGCGATTCGCCGCCGCCGAGACATATCTTCGGCCCAAAGCTGGTGAGCTTCGTTCTTGATGTCTTTGATGTCGTCAGCAAACTTGAGAAGGATCACGTCAAACTGGTCTCTGGTCATGATTGACGCGTGGATGTGCGATACTGTTACCAGGGTTGTCGGGTGTGATCGTTTCAACAGGAACTCACTTACGCCGTAACAGTCTCCGTCGTGGAGAGCATCGACTGGAACCTTTTTCGACTGAAAGAACACGTTCACTTTGCCGTGCAGGATGACGAAGAATTCCTTGCAGATGTCCCCTTCAATGACTATGGTTTCGCCGTTTTGGTACGTGCGGTGCCGAAACTTCCCCGTCACCTCTTCGAGAAATTCGCGACTTGCCGAATCAAACAAAGTGATGCACTTCGTTGCCTCAGAGTGCAGCAGCGACGAAATCTGGTAGCAGAGCTGGTCCGGCAAGTGAGTTAGCAGCTGCGACTCGTACGCTCGTTTCCGCCCGGTGAACTGGCTGTGATAAAAGCGACGAATCTCAACGCGAAGCTTCTCCGAAATACGAAGGTGCTCCATGATGTTGTTCAGCGTGTTGAGCTTCTCGACGTGGTGGTGCTGGCTCGCCATGAGATTCGAGATAGTGCTCGACATCGCACCGACGACGCCGAAGTTGATGATGCCTCCGACGAAGATCCAGAGAGCTGCAAAGTAGCTTTCAGCGGTGGAGAACGCCACGATATCTCCGTAACCAACACTTGTGAGAGCGACAACAGCCCAGTACAACGATCGAAGGTACGCAAACGACGCCATGTAGAACGAACTCGAATCCTTGATCGGGAAGGTCGAGCCAATGTGCCCATAGCAGTCGAACTTGACCCACGAGCAGTTCTGGAAGTTGGTCGCCATGTACAAACAGCTCTGCCTGGTCAAATCACTGGTGGTGACTCCGTCGCCCACTTGACTACTGCTCCACGATAGAGGCATCCATGCCATGACGAACCAAATGCACCCACTCATGTGAAGTGTGAGAGTCACTCCAAGAAGCAGCGTCACAACGAGCTGAACCTTCGAGCTCATGCCGTAGTAATCACCAAGGTCTTGAATCAGCTCCAGAATGTAGCGTAGTCGAAAGAGCCTGCCGGCTCGAAAGAGCCACGAGTATTCTTCAGCGTCACCTTGGATCGTCTCCATAATCAGCGATATCGGAAGAACTGCAAAGAGGTCCAGATAGAATCCGTTCGCTTTATACGCCGCAAAGACCATTTGCGAGTCGACGACGTTCAGCATCACTGTCGGATCCAAGTAGGCGAAAAACCGAGCACGAAGAATAATGTCCACCATGAAAAACAGTTCTACGATGAGCGTCATCGCGTATCGAGCACCAATCTCTTGCTCAACGAGGAAGTTTCGCTGCGCGTCATGATTCGCAATGAACACGATGTAGTACGGCACCTCGAACGCAATGTAGATGATCCCGAGAAACCGCAGAAGATCCCAGCGTACACGAAATGTTGAGCTTGGCAGGCGCCACACAATTCCCAATTGGGCAAAATCGGAGCCTCTGCTACCACTGGATCCGTTGGCTCCGTCGTCACCACCGCCTCCGCGCAAGCCGAGAAGCTTCTTTGTTTTCCGCAATTGCGTGGAGTATTTCTCAAAGACATCCGCCATCCGATCGAGTGACTCCTTCTCTCTTCCACGGTAGAAATGTGAGATTGCCGCGTCAAACTTGGATTTGTCGAGCACGTACAACTCGCAAAACGTCTTCGCCACTGCTTTTTCTTCGTACTTCTCAGGAGCCAGGAGGCAGCAGTCGGCGAAGAAGTCTCCCGTTTGGCACTCCTTCGAGCCTGATCCGTCAAATGCCGACAGAACGACGGTGCCTCGGATGACGAAAAACATCTTCGCGTTGATCTTCGGCTCGATGATCGCATCGTTCGGTGAGTAGACTCGATGCAGGAGAGCAAGCGCCAGATGATTGATGAACTCGACGCTCTCTTTCATCAGGAAGCAGACTTGCTTGACTCGACTCGCTTTCAACGTGTAGATCACTTTCGACTGCAGATGCTTCGGCATCAAGCGGAGCGCATCTTCGCTGTCCAGCCCGTGGTGAGTATTCCAAGCATAACTGAAGTAGTCCATCACTTTTCTTCGAACGGCTCGAGGAATGTTTTGCGACTTCATGTACTCCCGAGCATTGTCCACATGAGCTGAGAAAGCTGCTTGACGCGAATTTCGGTACCGAAAGATGAACTGAAACGTGGCCAGGATTGACGTACTCAGCAGTGCTCCGACAACTTGAACGACAATGGCGTAGAGGGTTTCTACATCGGATACAGGTGTGACGTCGTCGTAGCCAAGCAAGACCATCGTGCGAGATGCCCAGTAGAGAGATCGACCATACTTGCGTATCAAGGTGCTTCCCGGTAGCTGATCACGAATCACCCAACTCGTTTGCTTGTCGAGGCTGCAGAACTCGAAGAACACGCCGCACTGTACGTGGGCCATGAGCATGTACCCACACGCAAACCAATGGCACAATGTTGCGCCGATGCCGATTCGTTTCACGAGCCCGGAGATCCCTGTGTATGACAGCTGCTGCACGAAAGCGCTCTCCGAGTAGATCTTCCCGATGCGATCCAGACACTGGCGAAGGCGATATACTCGACACAGCTTGGTGAATCGCACGAGATGCAGCGCGTTCAGTTGCCCAGTTGCCAGTGGAATCACCTCCAACGGCAGGACAGCAATGATTTCCAGGATAAACTGAAGCTTCTTCTCTTGGTAGTTCTTGTTTGCAGCAGCGACAGACGTTGCAGACGGAGCAAGATTCGTCAATGTCCACTTGGCTTTAGTGGAGCGCATCACAGAACTCGTCTTTCGCACTCGCTGGTTAATCTTCGGAGACTTTGATCGCGCATCTCGTGACATCTTCTTGCCAAGCTCAAAGCTCACAGACTGGGACAGCTGGGAGAACGCGTCTTTCCAAACGCGATAGAACTCAACGAACTCCATGATCCCGATCGCATCAAAAACAACGTCGATCGGTAGCAAGATCTCGAGCTCTGGTGTCCATTTCACATTCTGTTCAAAGCTGCCAAACGGGTTGTAGAGAAAGCCGATGCGGAACGGCACAATGACGAGGACGTAGAGCACAGTGCAGAGACTGATCGCGACGCTGATGGTGGTACGTGCCGTCCACGACAGCTTCTTGTACTTTCGATGGATCGGGCGCGTCACGTAGAGCTGGAACAGCCACCATGGCTTGCGCAGCAACGCCTTTGCTGACTTGCCGTGGAATTGTTGAGGAAATCCATCGACGGAGAACCGATGTGCTGCGAGCTTGGATGCAGACGGATGGTACTTGGAGGCTGTGGCATGACCTGCTGCCGAGGGAGTCGACTTGACGCCAGCCATCGCTTGAAGCGATGAAGCAGATGACGACATGGGAGTTCGACCAAGAGGAGGAGGAGCCGATGGAGAGAGATCTGTAGTCGACGCGTACACTTTGTTCTGCACCGCCATTCGACTTGTCCCTTCGACTATCCGTCCATGTCCTCAGTGGCGCCAGCGCTCTTCTGTTCTCGTGCGTAATGAAAGCTTTTCGAGAATGACACCATTGCTTGGGTGGTTTCACGTGGAGACTATTCACGAAGCTAGCGCGCCGCTTTCACAATTGCAACGGCCGACGCAAACAAGCTGTGCATTTTCAAACGAACACGCAAGAGCATCATTCACAGCGCCATTTTTTACTGCACACCCATTCGATATAAATACATTTGCAGATGATAGTCGCGTAATGTGAGGCGAGCTGTTGTTAGTCAATGCAGTGCTCGTCTTTGGGCAGCTTGGATCCATAGCAAACAATCGCTCGCTTCAAACATGCTTTGACGTGAAACTGCAAATCACATGACGTGCTATTAGCTCACTAACCGTGTCCTTGGAGCACATTGATACAGCACTTATTAATTTCTCATACCTTCTCATGGTTGTGTAGGCTAGCACCAGACAGCAAGAACCACCACGCAAATGCTCAGTGTTTTCCACAAAGCCAATTCTTGATTTCGAAGTGTCGTGTTTTTCAGTCCATCGATCTGCAAAAACTCCGTCATACCTGTCATCTGGATGATTTGCGATGCGCCTGGATTCGTAGCTGCTCGATCTCGGCTTGCATTTCGTCAGTCAGTCTGGCCCATTTCTTCATCTCAGCAGTGCTAACCTCGCTCAGTTCGTGAAGGTATGACTCCATCGATGCTTTTTGCTTCCGCATCTTGGTTCGTTCCAGCAGTAACTGGTAGATCATCTGGTCTTTCACCCGTAGCAGCTGACTCAACTCTGCGCTGCTCCGATTTTCGTCTGAGTTATTTTGCTCGTGCGTACCCGCTCCCATCGTCTTAGTGATTGAGCGCTGGGTTGGTGTCGGTTGGTTTTGTTTTTGCGCGTTGTGTTGCCAGCGATTCGGAGTGTCCGCTTCGCTGAGTTTTTTTATTCCATCGGGGACTGTGCAGTCCTTCATCGCCAGATACTGCGCCTGCTCTTGGAGATCACTCGCACTCGCAAGGAATTTCTCCATCTCCTCGCTTGACACATCACCGCCTTCAATGAAAGTGCACAAGAACATGAGCGCTATTGCAACAGACACGTGTTAAGGATAACAACCAACCACATACCTTTCTTCAAATATCGTCGCACAAAAGATCCGATGTCGTCAATACGCTCCAGATCCTCTTCCATGGCTTCGTACAACTCCATAATCTGGTTTTCGCTTCCTTCGTGATCAATCCATCTTGTCGATGACGGAGTTCTGCCGCGATTCTCGAATGGTCCATGTTGCTGCCATCGAGATGATGGCATCGCCTGCAGTTTACGCTGGTGCGATGAAATAGTCTCTAGGATGCTCGACATCTGCAATTGACAAACAAATAATTAGATCCGAGTGCATTCGGGTTTCAAGCAGGATAATGTTACCCTTTACACTCACCGCTTCGAGAATGCGCTCTCGCTGCCCCACGAGCTCTTCTTTATACAGCTTGTGGAGCTTCCAGAGTGCAGCCTGGTAGTTGGATTTCAGTCTCTTCTTCCTCTCACTTCCACTTCTAGCATTGATCTCTGAGGCTGAGAGTCTGTCCACACTTGGTGGTGCTGTTTCTGCAGCGTCTTGGAGTTTCGATACTGCCACTTTCGAAGGCGACTCCGAAGGCACTGTTGCTGCAGGAAGTGCAGGGTGCGGGATCAAATTGTAGTTGAGGTCTTCGACAAACACAGTCAACTGTGGCTTGAAGTCGGTGAAGAAGGTGTGAAACTTGTCGAGTGTAAGCGCTCCTGTTCGATCTTTGTCGTAGCGCTCGAAGAGCTGTCCAGCCTCAAACTCGGAGTTCTTGTCCGAGCGCTCATATCCGAGCGGAATGCCACTTGTATCCGTCAGCGACAGCGGTTTCCGTGCACGTTGAAGTGCCACTCTCCGCGCATGCAGAATATCCGCATCTTGGAGACGACTGCTACTGCTTTCACCACTCGCATCGGCACCAGGAGGGTTGGCGTAGTCCTTGAGTAGCTGCAAGAAATCCAGCCGCGTCAGCACTCCAGCGCGCACACGGTCGTAGCGCCGGAAGAGCTGCACTGCGTCAGGGTCGTGCGGAATTGGCGGGGCGGCAGGCACTACGTCGTCGGTCTTTCCTGTCGCTGGCGGAGCAGGAGGAGCGCTCTTACTCTTGGAGCTGCTCTTCTTGGAGCTGCTCCTACTGGTGCTCTTGGTCCTGTCCTTGTCTTTGCTACTGCTGCTGGGCTTGTCTTTCTTCTTCCTGGTCGTGGTCGCTGCCGCCTTCTTCTTCTCGTCCGCTGTGGCTTTTGGCGCCATTTCCCGCTCTGGTCGTGCTTCCGTCCTTCGAAGCAGTGAAAAGGACGCCAGAATGCGGAATTCGCAAGTTGCAGTGACCTTCACTCTGCCCTGCGCGTGACCTTTCGCGCCGATCGGTAAATACCGAAGCAAACCGTTACCGTTTGGTCCTTTGATGAAAGGCGGGATGCAGAAAAAACACAATTATATTTCGTTTAGGTTTGAAACATGAGCGCTAGTATTGTCTGCATCACATATCGATACCTAGTCAGAGGACATGCTTGCGCATCCCTGACCTCTCGTAAGTCGTTGGAATTGAAGCATTCGTTTCAATTCTCACATTCTAACTCGCTGCTTTATTGCATGGACCGTCTCTACAACCACTTCGAGCTCGGAACTGACTTCATTCGGGCACTCTCACACAAAATGGTGAGCGTTCAGCCTGGCCGTAAAAGACCTGCTCCTGTGCTTACACTTCGGTAGTGCCACTCGCTCA
The DNA here is from genome assembly GCA_023334315.1 of Globisporangium alternatum. Lineage (NCBI taxonomy): Eukaryota > Oomycota > Peronosporomycetes > Pythiales > Pythiaceae > Globisporangium > Globisporangium alternatum. Next base: position 16,284 of record JAASGT010000182.1, on the reverse strand, counting down.
GGTTGGAAGAAGACGCCAGTCGATCGATCGCTCGGCGGAAGGAAAGGAGGGAAGAAGAGCGCGCGCGACAGGTTTCTTCGTAGCTCTTGTGTCTGCAGCTCTGTTGTCACGCTCACTCGGCAACTACACACACGAGGGCGACTTCATGGTGCGAAGGGCGGAATGGTGCATCGCGGCGCTGCTTCTCTCGCTCGCCCAAATCAATGGTACGTGCTCTGATCGTAGCTCCGCGCGACTAATAGATATGTATGGGACGTGGCTCTGACAATACACTACGCCGCTGCTGTGTTCTTGTAGATGCAGGTGTAACTGCGCAGACGCAGACCGGCGCTGCCCATCGAGAGCTGATCCAGTTTAATGTCGCTGTTCCAGGCGAAGTGAATGGCGTCGTCACCGGCGTCGCCAACCTTGTGAGCAATGTGGTTGACAGACTCGCGGATAGTATTCGTTTTCCGAACGGCAATACGCCAGCGACTGCATCACCGTCTACGAGTGTTGGCTCGCCGACACCCCAGGTCACCGTGGTGGAGACAGCATCTCCAGTCACCGCATCTCCAGTCACCGCATCTCCAGTCGCCGCATCTCCAGTCACCGCATCTCCAGTCGCCGCAGCTCCAGCCACCGTAGCCCCAGTCACCGCAGCTCCGATTACAACAGCTCCGGTGACAGCAGCGCCAGTAACAGCAGTGCCAGTGACAGCAGATCCCGTCACTGAAGCTCTCACTCTTGACCCGACCACAGCAGATCCCGTCACTCCAGCTCCATACACTCTGACGCCCACCCCGTCAGTGCTCGACAGTGACACGTCACCAGTTGCGGAGACGGAGGCACCAGCAGTAGCAACTCCAGAGACACCAGTCGTCGATGCAGGCTCACAGGCAGCCACGGAGACACCGACTACATCCTCTTCAGAGTCAGAAACGGAGATCATAGAAGCAATGACGCCAACATCAAACTTTGCTCCATTAGTGGCCGACAGCTCCAGTGCCAACACAGAAGAGGATTCGATTGACAATCCAATTGATAGCCCAGATGCGAGCTCTGGTAGCTCTTCTGGCTCTGGTGGTCCGAAAACAAAGAGCACTCGCCAACCACAATCGGACGTCGTCTCAAAATTGGATTCGAGTGGAAGTGACGAATCGGATCCATCGCTGGAAGACAATGTGATCCCAGCAACTTCCTCGTCGGCGCCATCAGCGGATCCTTCAACAACAGCATCTGCGACAACAGTGGCACCAGAGGCGTCTCCGGCGACAGAAGCAACACCATCGACAGCGCCATCAGCCGCAGTATCCTCTACGACTGATACTCAAGCCACTACCACCCAAACGCCTGCGACTACCACTACGCCAGAGAAAAGCTCCAAGTCCAATCTGCAGCGATCCGATGCAGGTCAAGTCCATGCACCGTCATACACTGGATCGATGGCGAGTGCAGTGCATGGGGTCGGCAAGAACGCGACCGAGCCAGCGCCACGTGCTTCGAGAAAGTCGAAGAAGAGTGAAAAGGCCACCAGCGGAAGTAGCAGTCAAGCTCAAGAGGAGGCAGTGGGGAGCTCAAACACCAGCAGTGGTGGCATCTACAGCATGGGGACGACCTCGATCTTGTCGATCGTCGGCGTGATCGTCGGTATCTGTGCCATCATCATTCTGTTCGTGGTCATCAGCCGCAAGAAATATGGAGAAGAGAGCAGCGACGACGAGCTGCCGACGGCGTACGGGTACAGGATCGATGGCGGCTCGGTCGTGCGCCTGTCACCGACGTTCTTGCACAATGGCGAGAGCTCGATGGTCGGTGGCCGCCCACCCAACAACTACGATCAGGACAACACTTCTTCATCGGGAGATAGTGGGGAGGAGAAAGTCCCGTATTTCGGAAACAGCTTTGGATTCGACAATTACCAGGCGCAGAGCCACGTGCCAGGCGGCGCGATGGTCGGCGCCGGCTCGAAGCCGTCAGAAGGGTATTCTTCGATCTACTCCTCTATGGCAAGCGAAAATAGTGAATCATGGAGCTCGGTCATGGGATCCGAGTGCGACCAGAGCAACGTGTCTCGGTGCACGCGCGACACGACACTAAGCGCGCTCACGACACCCCAGACCTCCGAGTCGAATCGTGGAACCGGGAGCACTCGCCGTCCAACGGATAACAGCCGCTCGACGTACAGCGAAGAGATGAGCGACACGAGCAGCAATTATCGATCCACACGCTCTTCGTCGCACATGTCGTTCGACCGAGACACCTCGCGCGAAGGCTACGACTTGTACTCGATCGTGTCGTCGGACCCGGACCAAGCGAATGGCGGCGCGACTGCAGTGCGGTCGACGGCTGCGAACAGCTTCTACCGCACCTCAAGCATCGCTCGCTCGACAAACTTCTCGGACTTTGGCGACGACACGCGGTCCACTGACGCGAGCTCGATCTACAGCGTCGACTCGACGTCTCCATTCAACGTCTGAGCTCATGGGCGTATTGCGAAGATGTGTTAGGAGAAGAAGTAAAAGCGTAATTGTGTGTATGTGTTCGTGGGTGGTCGGTCGTATAGCAGCAACACACTCTAAAGAGAGCTGTTCGTTCTGTTCACTGCTGCATGCTTGCCATTCGTTGCTGATGCCCATCAAATTGACATGCGAACATGTTCGTTTTTTTGCGAATGTCGTTTCAAGATCGCGTAATTACGCACTCTCGTAAAAACAAAGTGTCTTTACGAGTCATAAAAAGCAAAAATCAGGAAAATCTTCGAAAGAAAGGGTCAGCACGGGTCGTGAAACGAGTTGAAGCGTTTTGCAAAAGATCGAAGGGTCTCTCTATTTATTGTGAACGAGCGAAAGAAAGCTGCTGAGCTGCACGAGAGAGAGAGAAGAAGAAGGCGCGCGCCACACCACGCACACACGCCAAGCGTCTCTCCCCCACGCGACTTCTCGGCTCACTTGCTCCTGCCTGTCGTGTGCACGGACAGTCATTCGCTCGCAGCGCCCACTAAGAGCTCTTTGCCGCCGACACGAGCAGCTCTTCGCTATCGCCCAAGATCGCGCAGAGTCTTCCTGCTACGCGCACAGGAAATACACACACACGCCGACGCGCTATTGTAGGTGTCTGTGTGCGTCTAGAAAGAACCTCGTGTCGTGTGTATCGCGTGGCGCCGAGTGCAGTCCGTCTTCCCGACCAGCTCTTGACTGGATACTCACCGCTGAAAAGCGCACGTGCTCCGCCTGCATCACGCTCCGTCGTCACGAAGCACCGCCAGACATCAAGCAACGGAAAGGAAAGCGTCGTGAGCGAGCAGCAGCGTGAGCCGCGTGAGGTGACACGATGTTCCGAAAGAAAGTGCCGGATGACAAGGTGCGGTGGTGGTTGCTTTTATTCTTCTGTTGGATGTGCTATGTAGACTGACGTGTGATGATTGTGCTCATTTTGTTGTTATCATCTATGTGGACAGGACGCCCCGGAGGAGATGATCTCGGCCGCGGCACCAGTCGCTCCGCCTCGAGAGCGCATCATGTACAATTTGGACGACTTTGACCTGCTGGCGACGCTCGGTACGATGCGCAACGTGCATTTTTCCTTGGCGTGCATGTTTATTATTTTTCTTTACTAACTCTGCTTGTAATCCGCACGTGATGGCGGCAATTTGAATGATGACCAACAGGTACGGGAACGTTTGGGCGTGTGCGACTGGTGCGGCTGCGCGACGTCGGGTCGTTCCACGCACTGAAGATCCTGAAGAAGAGCGAGATCCTCCGACTGCAGCAACTGCATCACATCAAGTGCGAGGTCGAGATCCTGAGCAAGATTGACCACCCGTTCATCGTGAGCTACCTGGGCCACTTCCAGGACGAGCGACGACTCTACCTCGTACTCGAGTACGTGCAAGGCGGCGAGCTGTTTTCGTATCTGCGGCGCCAGGGCCGCTTCGCAGACCACGTGGCGTGCTATTACACGACGCAGCTCGTGCTCGCGATCGCGTATCTGCACGCGCAGCACATCATTTACCGCGATTTGAAGCCCGAGAACCTGCTGATCACGTCCGAGGGGTCCATCAAGATCACCGACTTTGGGTTCGCGAAGATCGTCGAAGACCGGACGTGGACGCTGTGTGGGACGCCCGAGTACCTGGCGCCAGAGATTATCCAGAGCAAAGGGCATGGCAAGTCGGTCGATTGGTGGGCGCTCGGCGTGCTCATCTATGAGATGTTGGCTGGATACCCTCCGTTCTACGACGAGAACCCGTTCGGGATCTACCAGAAGATCCTGAACGGCAAGGTGGATTTCCCCAAGCACATAGACTCGAAGGCCAAGGACCTGATCAAGAAGCTGCTGTCACAGGATCGGACCAAGCGACTCGGTAAGTCTTGAAAGATGAATGGATGGCGTACAGCGTGAGTGCTATTACATGAACGTAATGACTGACTGGACCTCTGTGGTGCTTTGTCAACTCTGTGATGCTGCAGGATGCCTACGAGGCGGGTCCGAGGACGTGAAGAAGCACAAGTATTTCTCTCGGATCGACTGGGACGCCGTGTTTAACCGAACAGACACGCCGCCGTACTTGCCGCACGTGGGCGGCCCGGGTGACCACCAGAACTTTGACGAGTACCCGGACTCGCCCATCGACGACTCGACGGTGCTCTTTGGCGACGACAAGGCCGCGTTCGAGGTGTTCGACCACTTTTAAAATAGGTTATCTGTATCCGCACGCGCGCGCGCCCAGAAGCCTTCGACACCCGCTCGTCACGTGTATTCCCTCACACACACGCGGCCAGCAGCCTTCCAAGCGACGAAATCACACCAAGAACACAATGAAAACCTCACAAAAAACAAAGTCTCGACCCCATAATAAACATATTTTCTACGTGCTGTCGCTGGTGAGCTGGCTGTCTTTGGTACGTGTCGTTCATCTCAAGGATCGAAACATCAAAACGATCGCAAGGTGGCTGACTGACACGTTGGTATCAGCATCAAGCAGAGCGAGTTGCTCATTCATTTGTTGTTTGCTTTCGTTGTTGCATCAAATACACAAGGAAGACTGCATTCCTAAACCAAATACTGCGAGTTGATGAACACCAGATAAAATTGATAGAGGCGCAACGCACACAGCGCTGATGCACCCACTCACTCACTGGACCATGCTATAGCAACCTGCGCGGTCGATGATGTCGTCGGAATGGAAGAGCACCTTGGAGGCGCGGCGAGAGGGATCTCCACGAGTTCGCTCCCGGTGCTGCTGGTGGCACTATTGCTTTGCTTAGCCAGCGTCATTGGATCCGCTTTGTGGCGTCGCACGACTCGAGGAGCGAGCACAATGCCGTCGTCCTCTTCATCATCGTCATCTTCATCGCAGTCGTTGTCATCGCTGATGTTATTACTGTCACAGTCGTCCAGGATCAGGTGCGACCGTCTCGTCGACTTGCACCTTCAGCTCCTCATCGTCGTCACTGTCATCTTCATCGGCAACAGGGAGCTCGTCTTCATCGTCATCGGAGATGGACAGCTCGGTCGCGCTTCGTGAGGATAGAGACGCTGTCGTGGAGCCGGATTCGGAGAAGAAGCTGCTTGCCGTGGTGTCGACTTCGGTGCTGTCCAGGCTCGCAGACTCGCCTGTCACACTATCATCACCGTCCGTTTGCACTTCGAGTTCGATATCGACGTCATTCGCTTCCGGTGACTCGTCGTCGCCACCCAGATCACAAGGTCGGCAGCCTCACTGTCGCCCTGAACGTGTTCGTCAGCTCTACCTGGCGCATTGTCACTCTGAGCTTGCTCATAGTCGGTGTCGGTATCAGCATCGCTCACTTTATCATCGCCGAGACTCGCGACGTCGACTTCTGCATCAGTGTCGTCTCCGCCATGCGCTTCGGTGCTGTTGTTGTCAGCAGCAGGAACCTCGGACTCGTTCCTCACAGTTGCAATGGTCTGCTGCTACTCCGAACCGTCCGTCATCGTGGCATCTTCCGACTCTTTTTGTTCGTCTGGCGTCAACGGGCGAGTGGCGACTTGCAGGCTCTCCTTCACTCGTTCACTAACCGAAAGAACAGACCAAGAAACCCCACACTCGCCACCATACTCCGCTAGCCATATGGCTTACAAGAAAGCGCCCACTTTGCCTCTGCCACCCATCGCGCCCCAGGCACCCATCCTCATTCATAGCTAATGGCGATTGCTCAATGACTCGTGCGAGATCAGTTCGACAACCACAAGGTCGTCTAACTAATCTCGGCACAAGCGACCGACCCCGAGCTGACGAGATCTAGATCAGTTAGAAAACCTAAGGTTGCATTGTGCATTGTGCATTGTAAGCATTTATATATTGTATTGTATATTGTAATTGTATTGCAACACATCCATATATTGCATTGAACCGGTAAATTGTGCATTGTGAACGCTGCTCATCTTCTCTTCCGCTTCCAGACGCCACAAGAACTTGTCGCAAACGTCGCACTTCCCAATATGCAACTACTCAATTAGTTTCATGTTTCTTTTCCAAAAATCGATCCCAAATATGCAAATACGCAGTCTAGTTGCCCTGATCAGCTGATCGATAGATTGACACAAGCACTCGGCTCTTCTTGTGTCACCATTACTTGTTCGGAAGCCAACCGAAGTAGCCCACAAGACAGCCAAGTCACCGCCATGTCCGACGCCTCCCAGCCACTGACGCAGATCACGCCCGACCAGGTCGCAAGCTTCACGTACGACCCCGTGGATGCCCGCGCGCTCGTGGACGCGCGCACGATCGTCGACGACGTGCGCTCGAATGGCATCGACGCGCTGCGCCAGCACGCCGTGCGCCTCGGCGATATCACGGCGCTCGACCAGCCCGTGCTCATCTCCAAGCAGGAGCTCCACGAGGCGTACCTCCAGTTGCCGGCCAACGAACAGCAGGTGCTCGAGCGCACGGCGCAGCGCATCAAGCTCTTCGCGCAGGCGCAGCGCGCGTCGATCCAGAACTTCCAGCAGAAGATTGACGGCGGCTTCGCCGGCCAGGACGTCTCGGCCATGAATGCCGCGGGCTGCTACGCCCCAGGCGGACGCGTACGTTTGTGTGTATGCGATGCGTCTATCTTTTGATGCTGTGCTCTCTGACGTATTGCCATTGTGTGTATGTGCCATAGTACCCACTGCCATCGTCGGTGCTCATGACGGCCGTGACGGCGCGCGTGGCTGGCGTCAAGACGGTCGTGGTGGCCTCACCGCGCCCAGCGCTCGCGACGCTCGCGGCCGCGTACCTCTCGGATGCTGACTACTTCCTCGCGGTCGGCGGTGCGCAGTCGATTGCAGCCATGGCCTACGGCGTGGGCGGCGTCCCGCCGTGCGACATCATCGTCGGCCCGGGTAACAAGTGGGTCACGGCGGCTAAGTCGCTCGTGTTCGGCAAGTGCGCGATCGACATGCTCGCTGGCCCATCCGAGTGCCTCGTGATCGCGGACGCGAGCGCGAACGTCGAGACGATCGCGGCCGACCTGCTCGCGCAGGCCGAGCACGACACGGCCGCCGTGCCGATCCTCGTGACCACGAGCCAGCAGGTGGTCGACGGCGTCAACGCGGCCATCGTCAAGCAGCTCGAGACACTCCCGACCGCCGCCACCGCGCGCGTCAGCGTCAAGAATGTACGTTGTTGTCCGTTGCTACTTTTGCTACTTTGGTATCAACAAGTGTCGTTATGGATGATATATTTGTGATACTGATACTTGTTACTTTTTTCTTGTGATACCTTGATACTTTGTTGCAGGGCTTTGCCGTGCTGTGCCCGAACATGGCGAGCTGCGTGGCCGTGTCGGACGTGCTTGCACCCGAACACTTGGAGGTGATCACGGAGAACTACCAGGAGGTCGCGGACCAGGTGACCAACTACGGCGGACTCTTCATTGGCAGCCGCGCGGCCGAGGTCTTTGGTGACTACGGCGCGGGTCCGAATCACGTACTGCCGACCGGCGGCACCGCCAAGTACACCGGCGGCCTCTCGGTGCACACGTTCCTGCGCATTCGCACGTGGATGCGCATCGACGACGCGCAGGAATCGCAGGCGCTCGTGCAGGACTCGGCGCTGCTGGCGCGCATGGAGGGGCTCGAGGGCCACGCGCGCGCCGCCGAACAGCGTCTTCTGTAGAGAACACTCGATGAGTACGAGAAACGAGTGGTAATGGAAGCCCACGGCTAGCTTTGCATTCATTCTTCTGTGTATGTATTTGTGTGTGTGTTGCATGGGCGACTATGGCTATGGAGTGGCGCTTGTGAGCTGCTGGAAGTACCTCATGGGTGTACTGAGCACCTGGGCCGCCGTCTCGACCTCGCGCGGGAACAAGTGGGTGATCAGGTGCAGTACGTTGACGTCGTACTCACTCTGGAGCACGTACACGAGAAGCGCGAGCACGACGAAGTAGAAAGCAAAGTCGAGGTATCCGCCGTATGTCGACGTGGCCGAGAACGAAGTTGACTGGCTAGTGTCACTGCTGATAGCGTCTGCCTGGGCACGCGCGACAAGCTCGTCCATCTTGTGCTTCTCGATCCCCAGCAGCGTCTGGAGCTTGCGGATCTTGGCTTTCTGGCGCTCCTTCTCGGCTTTTTGGGCTGTTGCTGCGGCTGTGGGATTCGACATTGACGATGCTGTTGCTGTGGAACATTCCGATATCTTGGTGGCTTGGCTAGCGTCCACTGGCTTCGAGCGAGGCGAAGCTGGAGTGTCCATGTGCGTCACACGTTCGGCAGGCTCAGTCCCAGCAGCATCAGCGTCTTCAGTCTCGCGAGCTGTCGGTTTCTTACTGTCGCCATTGCTGCTTAGGTTGCTGCTGTCGTAGTCGAAGGGCTCGCCAGGGAAGGCGGTGAGTACCGAGATGAGCACGAGGCCGAGCGCGAGTCCCAGTCCAAGGCTCTTGACCACGTCGTCCATCCTCTCCAAGTCTCGAGTCTTTTCTGCTGCTGCCTTCGCGTCGAGTCACTGGAGACGAACGACTTGTCGCGCAGGTCCGTTTCAGATCAAGATCACGCGCCAGTTGGTTGTACTACCTGCCACTCGCAGTCGTGTGAGCTAGTTGGCAACTTGACGCGCTCCGTCGCTGACCGTTTGTCTGGACGTGGACAAAGCAACGGGGACCATGAGTCGGCCATCGCATTCGAACGAGCTGCTGCTGAAGCGCAAGTCCACCGAGCAGAGCTGTGAAGGCTCAGGCAAGTCGCTTCCTGACGTGATGTCAGCCGCGAGAGGCTAAGACGCAGTGTGAGACCACCACGTCCCGCCTATTCTTGGTGGTCGATCTTTAGCCGACGCGCAAATAGCTCTCGAAGCTCGGAAGTGAGTGGCATGCAGGACCAGATCTACTTTGGGACCCATCAGCAGTGACAGGCTGATTCGCCTGCTACACACCACACCCACCGCCTGCATCATGCAAGCGTAGCACCATCACCAAGTCGGATCAGTGCTTCCACTCAGCGACGTCACCAGCTCCCATTACTGCCCATGTTGACAGCGCGCTACTGCTGAAGACACGAGCTCAGAGTACCGGCAAATGGCGACAACGTATGCGGCATCCGTGACGGCGCACGCTGGCATCGGCCACGCCACCAGCACCACTGGTGCCACCACGAAAGACTTGACTGCTACCAACAACAGCAGCAGCAGCAACAATTCCAGCGCAGGCTGTAATGGCTTCAAAGTCTACGGCAGTCTTTTCAAGGTGGACGCGCGCTACCAGTTCCTCAATCCGCTAGGCAAGGGCTCGTATGGCATCGTCTGGTACGTCTCCACCGTTTGTTTCTTTGCTGTAGTGCAACCGTGCAACCTGACTGAGGTCCGTTGTTCCTATCCCCCAGTGCGGCGAAGGACCGCGAGACGGGCCTGAGCATGGCGATCAAGAAGGTGTCGCCCATGGCCAAGCGCACAGTGGACGCCAAGCACACTCTGCGTGAGGTGCTGCTGCTGCAGCTGCTCGGCAGGCATCCGAATGTACGCTTTAGCCCATCAGTTGGTTATCTCTAGCTGTGCTCTCAGCCAACCCTCTCTCTCTCGCTCTTTCTGTGGACGATAGGTCATCTCGATCCATAACCTGTCGACGAACCTCAAGGACGACGAGCTCTACATCGTGATGGACCTCATGGACACAGACCTGCACCGCGTGATCCAAAGTTCGCAGGCCCTCTCCGAGTCGCACGTCAAGTACTTTCTGCATCAGCTACTGCGCGGTGTCAAGTATCTCCACGACAACGGCGTGCTGCATCGCGACCTCAAGCCGGGCAACTTGCTGCTGAGCAAGACCTGTCAGCTCAAGGTGACATCATACTGGAACCCTCAAAATTCTCCACAAGTGTCCTCCTCTGACAGCCACTCGTTGCCTTGTGATGACATCTTTCTCAAATGGACAGATCGCCGATTTTGGACTGGCTCGAAAGTTCCCAAAGTCTCACCTCAGCAACTCGACAACCGGGACGGGGACGTCCACGCTCGAGCGACCTCGGTCCGCACCAGCAGCCTCGTCCTCGTCAAGCTCAGGCTCTTCTAGTGCTTCGTCTCGGCCCTTTGACCGCGCACCGATGACCGAGCACGTGGTCACGCGCTGGTACCGCGCGCCAGAGCTCATGCTGCAGCCCGACGGGCTCTACGACCAGAGCGTGGACATGTGGTCCGTCGGCTGCATCTTCGCTGAGATCCTCGGGCGCAAAGCGTTGTTCCCGGGCAAGAACTTTCTGCACCAGCTCGCGCTCATCTTCGACGTACTGGGCACGCCGCCCACTGAGGCCACGACGCGCATCAAGAGCGCACAGGCACAGCGATTCCTCAAGTCCCTCGGCAAGAAGCCCAAAGTCCCGTTCCGCACCATTTTCCCAGCCGCTAGCGACGATGCGGTCGATCTACTTGAGAAGCTGCTCGAGTTCGACCCGACGAAGCGCATCTCAGCCCAGGACGCGCTCGCGCATCCATACATGCAGGCGATTGAGAGAAAGTACAAGGGCGCAGACCCACATGCGAACACACGGGGCCTCGATTTCTCCTTTGACGCCAACAAGAAGCTCACGAAACTGGATCTGCGCGCGCTCATCGTCAAGGAGGTCGAGAGCTTTCGCAAGTGCGTCGCGCACACGGTCGCGATTGATAACGAGCTCAGTGAGGAGGAGGTCCGCGAGAGGGCCTCTACTGGTGGCAGTAGCCATTTAACAAGCGCCAAGCAGCAGACAAAGGACAAGCTCAGCCAGCCGCAGCACCTTACTGGAGCCATGCCAGGCGCCAGTCTGCCTGGAGCCATGACCAGCAGTACGAAGGACTCAAAGACGCAGGCGAGAGTGATGTGTGGCTCCGCGGGCATGAGCATGATCAACTCACTGCTGCGTCAGCCCCTGTCGTCGTCTCAGAACCAGGAGCAACAGCAGCAACCTCAGGTTCCTCAGCCGCCAGGGAAGGACGCCACATCGTCGGCCTCTGTCGTTACGAGTGGAGCGAGTTCTGCGATTGCGATCGGCTCGAACCGCCAGCGAATACGAACGACGACCAAGCCGCCGGTGCCTCGCCAGCAAGGTGTCGCCGCTGGAGTCCTCGCGTCGAACCAGCAAGAGAATCAACAGCAGCAGCAAGGGCGCGTGACGACGCACCACACGCAGAGCGGAAGCCAGCTCTTGACTGAACAACAGCCAGACGCGCCGTCACCACCAGCACCAGCAATGAAAGCCCAGTCGACTGAAGAACTTGCAAAGAGCTCGCAGGTCGCACTGCGAGGCTTCTTATTTACCCAGGCTCCAGCACCAGCAGAGGCAGACTTCAGTGCAGCGAGAGATGGCAGCCATCCTCGCTCTGTCGTCGCTATTGGTGCCAATGGCAATGTGCCTGACCCCGCCAAGGCCATCGCGGCGGCGATCGCGCTCAGCGAGCGATCCAAGGCGCTCATTTCGTCCCTCTCCAAGCCAGCGACGACCGAGGCGACAGGTTTGAGTCAACGGTCAAGCTCGAACCAACTCTTCGCGTCTCGCAGCACCGCAGGCAAAGCGCAGAACAACCCCGAGTGTTCTTCCTCGTCATCGTCTTCAGACAGCGACGTTGAGAGCAGAGACTTGCGCGCTGCTCTTGCTCATAAAGCAGCCGCAAACGCAAAACCCCGAATTCACATGAGCCATCAGGACGCCCCATCTGATGCAAGTGTCAGTAGTGTCTCGGAGCATCCGCCAAGTCGACGTGCGGCATCCGCTGGCCCTACGCGCACGCGCTCAAGTCTCGTTGCAGCCACCAATTGCAACAGTGGTGGTACAGGTTTCAACAGCAGCAGCACGGCGGCGTTCGTGGGCACAACGAACTCGCTCATCCGAGCCCAGCGCGCGAGCAACGGTCAGACGCTCACTGAATCGGCCAACCAGATGCTCGCGACCATGAAGAGACCCTTGCAGGAACTGCAGAACAGCCATAATGAGGTCGAACGCGATGAGTCCGTTGTGTTTGCCCCGCCCGTGCAGTCCACAACGACGCTCAAGACCCAACGATCGACCTCTCAGCTCCCTCTTCAACAGCAACAACAGCAGCAGCCAGTGGTTGAGAAGAAGGTTTCCAAGCGCCTGACAGTGCCCAAGAGCCCCAAGTTCTCCGTTATGTCATGGCAGAAGAAGCGCGGACCGATCCGACCGAGCTCAGCTGCTGCCACGTCCGGCGCTACGGCCACAACACAGGCATCGTCCACTATAGCTGCGATGACGGTTAGGAAGTAGGTGAAGGTAACACTGTGAGGGACACAGAGATCTCCATAGAGCGTGCTACGAAGGTTGGTTAGCTGATGTATTAGAGACACGCACGAAATGAATATCACACCTGGTTTCTCATCACGAGCTGCTTGACTGTGTTGTGTATATCTGCGAGACAAATACGTCAGTCTCTATGGCTCCACTGGCGTCGGCTCTTTCTCAGCGTCGACCTCCTCACTCGTACTCTGTTGCTGCTGGGTGCTGGCGTTCCACTGGTGGAAGACCGACTCGGGCAGCTGCAGCACGGCGTCGCCCGAGACAGCAATCGCCGTCTTCTCGAGGCACACGGTGGCCAACTGCTGGCGCTCGACGTCAGCCATGGACGAGTACGCGAACGCGTCCACCGAGTCACTACCATCTCCGGCTGCGCGGCTGTTTCTCGCGTCGCGCATCTCCTGCGTCTTCTTGACCGCGTCCGCCGCCAGGTGCAAGTTCTTGGTCAGCGCCGCAATGTCTTCCTCATTGTCTTCACTATCGGCAGCACCGCCGTACACCTTCTGCTTGAAGAGCTGGTCCTGTGCTCGCGGCTTCTCTTCTGCCTTGCTGCCACGAGGGATCGTGTTCCCGAACCGATCATACTGCTCTTCCTCCTCCTCATCTTCGCTCTCGTCTTCGTCGCTGTCGAGACGCGGCAGGTTGAACGTCCGCATGGGCTCTCTCTGAGTCGTAGAGATGGCGTTACCAAAGCGGTCGAGCTGCACCTGTTCCTGGCCTTCGTCACCGTCCTCGTCATTTTCGTCGTCATTGTCGCTGTCCATGCTCGGCGGCAACTCGAAACGCTTCATGCGGTCCGCTTGGTCGACCTCACACGAGGCCAGGTACGCGTTCTGCGCCGCGACGACCTGCTCGCTGTTCTCACACGCGGCGTAGGCCTCGAGGCAGTCCATGTTGATCTTGAGGAACTCGAGGCCCCACGTGAACTCCTCCATGATCTGCACGGCCTCGTCCTTCAGGCCGCAGATAAAGAGCGTCGCGGCGATCGCCTCAGCGCACGAGAGCTTGTACGGTCGGCCGTAGTTGACCGAGTTGGCCGCCACGAGGAACGGTAGCAGCCGGTGCGAGCCCGAGCGCACTTGCTTGTACGGCAGCTCCTGCACCTTGGCCCACGAGCAATCGATCACCGAGATACCAATCGACTCGACAATACCCTGCGCATATAATGATAACAAGCGTAATACAAACGTGAGTCTAACACCATGGCGTGGGAGAGAATGCATGCATTTGCTGCGTGTGGCACAAAGAGACGTACCCGGTCGGCGGGCGACACGATGTGCTCGCCCGCGGGCGAGAGCACGAGGCCGCGAAAGTGCTGACCAGGCTTCATGGACTTGACGTAGCCGAAGCGGCAGAGCTTGCGCCCTGTGCAACGCTTCGAGTCGCACTGCTGGAAGTCCCACATGCGCAGCGTCACAGGGAACGATCGGCGCTTGAAGTTCGCCTCCGACTCCTCATCACCACGCGCGCAGTCAAGCGGCGCGCCACCGCCATTGCGACCGCCTTTGCCCTTGCCCTTGGCTTTACTGCCAGTGTCGCTACGGCTCTTGCCACGCGATGCCGCCTTGGCGTCCTCTCCTCCATTCTTCTTGCCCATCGTGTCGTCTATGTCTGTGTTTAACTGCGTACAGGCCTCATCTTGCAAAATCATTCTAGATTTACCTTTACATATGTATGCTAACATTGCATTTTTTGACACAAACAACTGTATACAACAAAGTCAAAGCGTATACTTTTCCTACTTTTTAACTCTATTTTTGTCCCTTTTATGTAACATAAAAGGGACAGCATATATGGATAAAGAGAATATTTATGCATAAAAAGAATCGGTTTAAAATTAGGGAAAATCGCAGAAGGTGACTCGAATCAAATACGGTCATACCTCTCATTACTGACCATTGCTCTAATATAATATCTTTAATATTTACTTCCTCCATATTTTATTGTTTGGGACATTTCTTTTCTGATATCCGAATTTTGGCCAATACGAAGTAGAATCAACGTCTGTTAGGCTTAAATGAAAGCCCTGTGTCTCAGCTATTGGTCATAATTTTTTTGGTTGCAATTGCGCAAAAGCCAAAGTTTTTGGTGATTCAGAAAGCACGTCTCCCTCACCACCAATGTTTCTTTCACCCGCTGCACCTCCGAGTGACCTCATTCACAAACAAGAAGCCCACCATGCCAAACCTCGACGAAGACTCTCGCCGTGCCATCGTCAACGAAGCTCTGAAGAGGAGTAATGATGGAGTTCTGCCTCGCGGGACTTTTGCCTCTCTTGCGCGTGTGTTTAGTGTGAACAGGCATACAGTTGAGCGGATTTGGCACCGTTATCAAGCCTCAGTAGCGGCAGGCAACACTGCCGGCGACATCAGCAGCCGCATCAAGAGGAACTCGGGTCGCAAGGGCTTCGACAAGGCCTTCGTCGAGGCGAAGATACGCGCCACCGCTATCCACAAGCGCAGGAGAATCAAGTCCACAGCAATCGCAACAGGCTTCTCGGTCGGCGTGATCCAGCGACTGTTGGTGGAGAAGAGAGTCCAGCGACGCACGACGCTCATCAAGCCTGTGCTCACGGAGGAGAACAAGCTCCGGCGCGTGGCGTATGCGCTTTCATTCGTGGAGAGCGACTCGCAGCGCGTCGGTGAGGTGGAAGGGCACATGTTCGACCCGATGTTCGCCATGGTGCACGTCGACGAGAAGTGGTTTAACCACGACACGAAGAAGCGCGTCTACTACCTCCTGCCAGACGAGGAGCACCCTGAGCGCCACCTGCACAGCGCACGGTTCATCGAGAAGACGATGTTTCTGGCAGCAGTCGCGCGACCAAGGTAACCTCTCTTTTTAATACTATGCGTACATTTGATAACCTCTGGAAATTTATAATGGTGTGGCTCACATGATGTTTGTTTATTTGCAAATTTGACTATAGATACGACCCTCACAGTAAAACACAGTTTGACGGCAAACTCGGTTTGTGGCCCTTCTCCGAGCAGTACGTGACGCAGCGCGCCAGCAAGAACAGACCCAAGGGCGTGCTCCTCAAACGCAACATCAAGTCAGTGAACCGAGAAGTGTACAAGCACTTTCTACTGACGTACGTCTTTCCATCGATCAAGGAGAAGTGGCCGGCAGGAGAGACGAAGCGGCCGATCTTCGTTCAACAAGACAACGCGACACCACACGTCCTGGCAAGTGACCCAGACATCGTTGCTGCCGGCACGGAAGGTGGTTGGAATATCAGACTTGTTTGTCAGCCAGCCAACTCACCAGACTTTAACGTCTTAGATTTAGGTTATTTTGCAGCGATTCAGAGTCTGCAGTATGAGCAGAATGTGTATCATCAGGTCATTCAAAGCTCAAGTCAATCGCCTCAAAAACCGTCATTACGTCGACGCATTTGACGCCATGGTGGAGCGCTCTGATGTTCTGATTACAGAGAATGTGGATAGGAACTTTGAGTCCTTATTTCACGTAGACGTTCTTGTTGCAATGCGGTGGGCACAGGAAGCATGGGAGTCGGTTACAAAGAGTACCGTTGCCAATTGCTGGCGGCACACAGGGATCATTGATGAAGATTTC
>JAASGT010000181.1:0-40453 GCA_023334315.1 Globisporangium alternatum | reverse complement strand
TTTTGACTGAGGAGATCCTGAAGATCAAGCGGACAGCCGTCGTGTACCCGACCGAAGTGGACGAGCTCGCGGCATTCCGTAGCCTGCGCGACTGGGGCGTTGTGACAAAGGCAGAGTCCGCAGCAGCAGCTCAAGTGTACCTGACGCCATCGCTCTTCCATTCAGAGTAAAACAGATTCCCCTCGTATGCGTGAATTCCACGTGACGTACGTTTGGTCGTCGTCTGTGCGTATCCACGCGAGACTTTGAGCCTCCGAAGACTCAGCTACTGTAGAGCTTCACGCCCGCGTTCATAGAGACTTCAATGTCGCTGCTTTTCGCCTTCTTCTTCCGCTTAGATGCGCTAAGATGGTGGCCGCGTCTGAGCGACTTTTGATATCAACATCGTGAAGTTTTGACACTTTTGATACTAATACCAAGTCGAAGCCAGGGCTCGAAAACTGATACTGCTAATCTCGATTAGATGCGATCGAAGCTGGACAATAATCCAGCCCGTTCGACAAGACGTTGTACCCCTTAGGACGACGAGAAGGACGCGAGTGCGAGTTGCTGCATTGCGCACCCCGAACGACGATTGTCTCTATGCTTCCACGCAAACGGCAGGAAACCTCATCGCTCGCTTCGCTATAAACAGCAGAAAGCGAATCCACGATATCCTGCGAACACTGGATTTTGTTGCTTCGGCTTCTGCTTTCAGTGTCATGCGACTGATTATGGACATGTTCTTGACTGGATATTGCAGCGATTGATGGCTCTATGATGATCCGACCCATCCATCTCTTTGCATCGCTGCCGACTTGTCTGGTGATCTACCTCTCCTGGTGCTTCGACAACAGCCACAGCTCGTCCTGATGCGCTGCGAATCTATCACTGAGCCATGTGCAGACTTATGACATGGAAAATGGCATGCAGCAAGAAGTCAGCACCTTACTTTCTTCGCCTTTGCGGCGAGCGACCAAACACATCTGCTTTCATCACACCCACTCTTCAAAATTGTCTGGTTTCTAAATGAGGGTTGGCTCGTCACACTTTAGAGGGATGAAAAAGCGTGGCCGGTTTCTGAATGAGGGTTCATCTTCACGTAGCAGCCACTTTTTAACACAGGATTGCACCCAAAAATCCTTTTTCCCCCTAAATTTTAATTTCAACTTTAAATTTGTATCCATCTTTCCTAAATTCATCTTAAAACAGTTCCTCTCTCTATATCATAGTATACCTTTATATTACTAATTACCTCTATATTGAATATAGTTTAATTTTGAATTGTAAGCATTTTACCTTTTAATTGTAATTATGAAGACTATTAGTACCTTTATATATTAAGGTCCTTTCATAATAAATAAACCTTCTTATAGTGATAAAACCCCTATATTGTGATATGGTGGTCGACCACCTTCTTAAAAAAAGAAGCCAGCTCGCCTGGCTCGTCTGCTTCTTTCTCTGTATGGATCTAGGCAGTTTTCTTCCCCTTTCCCCCGCACTCGGCCAGCTGCTTACCACTTTTCACTTGCTTTCAGTATGTACGCGCCAGGAGCGATGGTCCCTCGCGACTCGTCGTGCAGGAACTTTCCGTTCCGTCGTCCTCCTCGCTCGTTCTCATTACAGGGCCAGACGCCACCAGGAGAAGCAAGCTCTTTACTACGAGACACTCGCAGGTGGCAGGAACAACGACGGGGGTTCGCGCTGCTGCTGCTGCTTCTTGATGAGAAAGAAACCCACACCGTTCCAGCGCGCCAAGAGTCTACACGACAAGAGCCCAATCGACCACCCGGAGCACAGCCTCATGAGCAGCGAGAACACGGACTTCGAGCGCGTGCAGAATGACGGCTTCGTCAAGATCGGCGGACCGCTCACCGAGGCTTCGGACCCGCGCGCGATCAAGGGTGCGGCCGGTGGCAGCGGCTCGCCCGGTACGGGCAACCGCCTCTTCTTCCTGCGCGTGATCGACTCGCGCAAGTGGCACTATTCGGAGACCTTTGCACTCTTCCTCGACTTCTTCGTGCAGGTGCTCGCGGTCTCGTTCGCACCCAAGAAGAACTTCAGCACAGAGCTCGCCGCCAAGAGCTCGCGCATGTTTTCGTCCGGACTCATGCTCTGCTACTTCATCGACATGGTCATCCGTCTCCTCGGCATGCGCCTCGCGCTCTTCCGCTCGCACTCGAACATTGCCGACCTCGTGTGTCTGATCGGCATGGTCGGCCTCCTCGGTTGCCGCTGGGTCATGCCCGAGCGTGAGTACTGGCTCTCTCTCGGCTACCTGGGGCTTGTGGCGCTCCGACTGATCCTGAAGCCGCGCGCGCGTACTTTTTCCAAGAAACTTCACAAGTTCCGCACAAACGGTGATCACATCCGCGTGTCGATCGAGTCCCTCCGTGCGTCGCTCGCGCGTATCCCAGGTATCTCGGCGCTGGCGATTGAGATGATGGAGACCGACCTCGTGATTATCTGCGGTCGCGACGAAGGCGACATGACGCGAGACGAGCTCATGAACTTCCTTGAACGGGCGCTGCACTACCGTCCGCACAACCTGTCGGCGACGGAGTTTCTGGCGCACTTGCGAGACATCGACGCCTCGTCCTCACAGTTGGCGTACGGCATTTTCGATGTGGTGCGCAGTACGCTGTGGCACTGGTCGAACCAAAGTGCGGATCTCGTGTTCTGTTTTCTGGTTGTCTGCATGAATGCAGCGATCAGTCCAGCGATGGCATGGTTCACGTCCAAGTTGTCCGACGCCTTCGACAGCGTTGACTCTAAGAATTTGGACGAGACTTCACTCAAGATCGGCATCATGGGTATCCTGGGCCTGTGTGTACCATTCGTGATAGGCAACTACGCTGTCGGCTACTTCCAGTCAAAGATGATTTCCAAGGCGACCGAACTGATGCAGGGTAAGCTGCTGGACATCATCCTGCACCAAGGCACCAACTTTTTCGCTGACCGATCGGAAGGTGACTTGAACAACTTGTTCTCGAGTGATATCGCGCGCGTCAACGGTCTCTGGCAAGCTGTGTTCTGGAACCTGCTGAATCCTCTGGTGTCTGTCGTTTTCGGATTCGGCTATGCGTTTTATATGGAACCGAGCATTGGAATAATGGGATTCGCGTTCGCGGCCATTTTCCTGTCGAGTGGACCGCAAGGTTTCGCTGCCCAGCGCTCGAAGGATTTCGGCTCGAAGAACGCGTACGTGGCTGCTGAGTTCCAGAACGCCGTTGCGTGTCAGAAGGTTGTCCGTGCATACGCGATCCAAGAGCCTCTGCTTGCCCGTTTTGCCAAAACGTGCAATGCGTTGCGCAAGAACCAGTTCTCGAAGGACTTCTGGTCGAGTGTGGTGCAGATTTACATCGAGTCGGCGATGTACATCTTCACTGCGATCATGACTGCGTCTCTGTCGATGAAGGTGTGGCGTTCAGAGATTTCCTCGGGCGACTTCTTCGGCTTCATCACGCTGCTCAGTCGCGTCTCCAACCCTGTGACGGTTCTCGGCGGCTTCATGCGTGTCGCCATTGGCAATGCCAGCAGCTTGCAGCGTATTGACGACATTATCTTGGGTCTCGGTGCTACTGGAGGCGACGACGAAGGAGACAAGGACTTGCCATCGCTTCCAAAGATGGAGACTGATCTTCGCATCGAGAAGCTGGTGTTCAAGTACGACAAGTCATCCGAGAAATACATCCTGAACGAGCTCTCTGCCACCATTCCGCGTGGCGCTTACACCTGTGTGGTTGGTCCATCCGGATGCGGTAAGAGTACGCTTTTGGCGTGTTTGATGCAGTTCCAGGAAGCCGACGGCGGCTGCATTCGTCTGGATGGACACGACATCTTCAACTTCTCGAAAAAGTCGTTCATGGACCAGACTGCAGTCGTGTTCCAAGACGGTGGTATTTTGAACGGTACCATCTACGACAACATCCGCTACGGCAACGGAGGGGCGTCGAACGCGGACTGCGAAGAAGCTGCTCGTTTGGCCGAATGCCACTTCATCTCGGAGCTGAAGGACGGCTATGAGACGATCGTCGGTCAGCACGCGACGTGTAGTCTCAGTGGCGGTCAAGCCCAGCGTATCTGTTTGGCTCGCGCACTGTGCAGAAAGCCAAGTTTGATGCTGCTGGATGAAGCAACGAGTGCCCTGGACCCCGAGACCGAAGCCTCGATTGTTGCCACCCTCGAGCGCCTGTCGAGCAAGATGAACATGACCATTATCTCCGTGACGCATCGTCTGGCGACGTCGCTGAACGCCGACTTGATTTTGGTTCTGAACGCTGGACGCGTCGCTGAGCAAGGCCGCTACGACGATTTGGTGCGCAAGGGTGGTTTATTCTACGAGATGATCCACAAGACTGAGAACAGCGAGGAAGAAGAGGAGGAGAAGAAGAAGCCTATGCACCGTCACCAGTCTGTGGACACGATCAGCCCGATCGCTGAAGATGGTCTGGTGACCACGCAAGACAGCGCATTGGCGTTGCAGCAGTTCACGAAGACGCTGAGCTCCCGCGTGGTTCACGATGCGACCGATGCGTCACGAGCAGCCGGCAACCCGTCTTGGTACCGCTACGGAAACCGCTTGTCGAACCGCATTCGCAAAACCAGCCAGGGTGACGAAGTGTACGCGCGCCGCTCGCAGAACAATAGTATAGACCCTCACTGGTACCCTCCAACGAGCGAAGCGAATGCGCGAGGCCACGCGACCTCGGCTGCGAGCGAAGACGAGCGCAGCAAATACTTTGTGCTGTAGACTGAGAAGCTGTGAATCTGCGAACAAGGCTTCTCCCCGATAGTTCAACAATAGCGTTGGCGTCGAGTATGTGTATGTTGTATATTTGCATGGTGACGATGGGAACGAAAGTGTTTGAGCTCACTGCCTCTCTCTGCCCTGTTGTTGCAGTTCATTCCCCCTCCTGTAGAGCAGCGCGCTTTGCGAAATCTTTGCAGGTGACAAGATGCTCACGTCAAAGCAGCCCGCTCCGCGTCGAAGTGCGCTCGTCAAATAGTAAAAAGCAATTTCATTTCTCAACAACTGCGCACATCCATACTTGACAACGTCTCTGCTCCCATCCCACCAGCCAGTGAGCCAACAACAAAGCGTCACTGCCGACGTGATTCAGTCGCCCAGCCACAAGCCACCCACGTGTCACCATCGTCCCGCGCGTGCATCGCACGTTTCGTGTTGTTATCAGCATTGCGCTCGGCATTCTCTATTTTCTGACCTGGCCACACAGCAACGACGCTCGCACTCACCAAATACACATTCACACACTTGCTAAAAGCCCAGTGTTGCGCGGCCGTAGAACTGCTCATCCTCTTCTGGCACCATGTCCACCGCATGCTTCGCGCCCCGACTGCCGCTCGCGTGTCCGTTGCGCTTCTCGGCGGCCTCGGTCTTCTTCAGCAGCGCGTCCAGCTGGTTGTTCGTCACTAAATACGCATTCGCTGCTCGCAGAGTCTTAACCCACTTGTCCAGCTCCTGCGTCGACTTTGTGAAGAAGTGCGACTGCTGCGAGTTCGTACTGAGCACGAACTCCCGCCCGCGCTTCGTGTCTTCGCACACGACTTCCAGCGTCTTGTCGGACAAATCGATCTCGCCGCGAACCACGGGATCGCCACGGCGCTTGTAGTACTTGAGGAACCCGTCGGGCGTGATCTCGCACCAGCGCTCGCGGGCGCCGCGCATGGTCTTCATGTTGCTGATCAGGCCACGCTCACTCCACTCTGTCGGTCCCTTGTCCAGGAACCCGACGAGTGTCGGCATCTTGTCCGCATTCTTGGGTCGCTGGCTCGAGCTTGTCATGGACTTACTGCTACTGCTTTGGTTAGTGGTAGAGGATACAGCTGGATTCGTAGAGTTCTTTCGCGTGCGAGATGAAGACGACGACGACGATGAACCCCCTGCTTCTCCTAATGATGATGATGATGCTGAGGTTTGAGCAGAACTGGATGACAATGACACTTGTCTGCTTCCGGAAGAGCCCTCCCGCCCAGAAGCAGACGAACTGTCTGTCTTCAGATTGTGCAGAGTGTCTTGGGCGTGCTTGAGCTCCTCCTTGATCGCATGGCGCCTTCGCTGGCACTCCTTTGCCAGACCCTGGTCGCCGACCTGCGCTGCCTTCGACATCGTCTCGACAACAGATCGCTGCTGCTTGCGCAACTCGAGGATCTTTGCCTCTAGGCGCGTGATCTCAGAGCTACCTTGACCATTGCCAGAGCTCGACAAGCTCTTGCTGGAGCCAGAGGACTCTTTCTCCTCTGCCTTGGATTTGGACGACGATGACGAAGACAGGTTCGCAAGGTGCTTGTTGAGCTGGTCCATCTCGCGCTGCACTTTCGTCGCCTTGCGCTGCTCCTTGCTCAGTTCTTCCTCTATGAAGCGCATCTTCTTCTTGAACGCAATCAGCTGCTCGCGAGGCGGCGCTGTGAGGTCGATACCGAAAAACTCGTCGTCGCCACCCTTTTCCTCGTCCTCTTCCGATGGTTTGTTGTCGAGTTTCGCGAGTGAACTCTCCAATTCATCCAGTGCTGTCTGCAGCGTCACGCGCTCTTTCCGCAGGCGCTTGTTGCCCGCGCTCATCTTCGCAATGTCCTCCGTGAGCTCAGCATTGCGCTTCGCGAGCTCGTTCGCCTTAACGAGCTCCGGATTTTCCATCGCGTGGATCTCCTGGAGCTTCAGGTGCTTGATCATCGTGTCGTACTTCTGCTTCTCGTTCACTAGCCGGTCGTTCTCCTTCCGCAGGTCCAAGCGGCGTTCGTTCAGCACGTCGAACTCGCCCGAGACCGCATCCCACTTGACTTTCATCACGTTCATCGACCGTAGCAGCTTCTTCGTCTCGATCGTCCACAGTTCCGTGTGCAGCTCGCTGGTCACCAGCACGCGCGTGTACTCCTGTTTCTGTTGCAGGTACGCAGACGACTGGCCCGATTCCTTCGACTCCTGCTCTGTGAGCATCGCCAGCTGCGGGTTGTCCTCCACGGTGCCCTTTTCGACGTCGGCAAAGTGGATCTTGAGCGGCCGAGATGCTTTCTTGAGCTTGTCGACCACCTCTTTGTACGTCAGCCCCGCGAGCCCAATCTCCTCAATGCCCGTCACGCGCATGCCGATCGTTAAGCGTCTACGTAACAACAGATAAGGGTCCGCTTAGCACGGATACTCCGAAGCAATCGAGCATATATGCGAGAACACCAAGACGCACTTGTGGGGCTTGACGCTCCAGTTATAGAGCTCGGCGGGGCCGGCCTTGCCGTTGATCTTCGGCAGGTCATCCACTTCGGCCTGAAACTGCGGGTACGGTGTCGTGTCGAGTTGCCGCACCTCGCGCAGACTCACGCCCAGGCGCCCGTCGCCGAACTCGATCTCCACCTCCGTCACCCAGTTGTACGTCTGCGGCCACGTCACCACGGCGGCGGCTGTGGCAGCAGCCGCAGCGGCTGCTAATTCGAAAATCAGCATACAATCGAACAGGTTAGAATCCAATTCCATCACCACAGACATACACCACAAGCGAAGAGGTCCTTAGTAGCAATATATAGTACGCACACTTGTCCGTGGGGCTGCTGCCTTTTTTCGATGCGGCTTTCGTCACGGGCGGCGTCCACTGGGTCTTGCCGGCGGGCGAAATGTAGTAGTAGCGGCCCTTTTGCGTCTTGCTCTCCTTGCGCGTCCAGCCGGGCGGCAGGCCATCATTGCAGCCGCCAGTGTCATCCGCCGCGGCCGATCCCCCAGAGGCGGCGACGGCGGCCGTGGCGGCCGCGTTGAGCGACGCCGAGCTGTTATGCCTGCTCGTAACGACACACATACCAGTATTTAGACATTTATACACACAAGCGCATACATTCACTATCAATGTACGCGTACCGCCACATAACGACGCTCTTTTCCTTCTTGATGTCCTTGAGGCGCTGAATGGTGGCTGATGGGGGCTGAAGACACGCGCACAACTGCTCTCCGCCTCGCGCGGAATTCGCTTTTACACACAGACGAAGAGATGGATCGGCGAGCGAGAGAGCGAGCGCGTCTCTCTACGGATGGATGGACACGCGATGGCACGCACACGTCGTCGCTGCTCTCGTTGCCGCTCGTCGACAGGAAGGAAGGCAGAGGAGCTGCTGATAATAACGCACACTCCCAATAATAATGCAGCCCACTTCTGACTTCCACAGAGAAAGGGGAGGGGGGTTCCCTCTGGAATGTGCTGACAGTGTATCGCTTTCCAGAGGGAACAAATGATGCACTTAAATCCGCGGAGATAGCTCAAATGCGCGTGTTGAAGCGCAGCTGGCGGCTCAGTCGTGCGAGGTAAAAGCGCCATACTTTAATCAAGCGTTGGTTGTACCTGCGCGAAGTCAAGGAAGCCCATGAGTGTTTCTCGACCACATCTGCTTGACTGAATTCGCCTCAAGAGCTACTGGGTTCGGTCCACTTGCTGGCTCAATGCTTCTCTCAACACCAGCCATCATACCACGGATTCATAAAACCAGACAGGCCTTCTTACAGTGGCATTGTCAAAGAAAACTGCCACATATTCATTCACACTTCAATGTGCCTCCCACCTGAGTCGCAGTGGCACTTTGTGGTTCTGCCTGAGTTTCGGAATCAGTACGCTCTACTGTCGCGGCTGTAGGCTCGATGGATGTTGGCTGGGATCGGACTCACTGACCGACGATTCGCTCCGTGCTCGGCCGTGCTTCGCGAGCGCGACTCGTGCGCGCCAGACTCCTCGGGCTGCCGGAACACGCTGCGGGAGCGCGGGTCGCGAGGACGAGATCTCATCGTCAGATCCACGTCACCACCTCCATACACACTGCGTGAGCGCTTCTTGTACCGATCCACGTCGGAGTCGAGGCGGTTCTCTGTCGACTGAGCGTACTTGTAGGACTGCTGCTGCGGAGCGCTTTCACGATACATGCTCTTGCTTCGCATCGACGCGATCTCCGAGTACGATCTCGACGGGGACTTTGGTGGCTCGGGCATGCGGGAATCTTGGATCCCACTGTATGACATGTATGATCGAGACGGCGTCTTTGGCGGTTCAAGAATTTGAGAATCGTGCGAGCTCTCGACGCAGTGGTGGTGGTGGTTCCTCTGGCTGTAGCTGAACGTGTGCTCTTCACGAAACGAGCTCTTGCTTCGCATCGCAGCCTGGTCCGCATACGACCGTGAAGGCGGTTTACTTATGTCTTCGTCCGTTGAATTTCTTTTCTCTTGACGCACTTCGCGCGCGTACTGCTCGATTCTGTACACCATGTACGCGCTGCGCTCGTTCGTGACTGTCGCCGAGTACTTCTTGTGGTTGTTGACAATGGAATCGTTCTCGATGTCGACGCGGAGGAACCAGCATGTTCGGAAGCTGTGCCCGAACTTGAGACAATAGTAGCACACATTGCGCTTCTCGCTCGTGTGCCCATTGTTGGTGTAATCCCGTTGGTCGTCCAGATCTCTCTCTCGTTGGTCGTCGCGCTTGAAATCTCGCTTGTCGTCTCGCTTCTTGTCGTACAGTTTGTCGTCCACTCGCTTCGCACTTTCATACTTGTCAACGCGTTTGACATCATCGTACTTGTCGACCCGTTTTGCGTCGTCATACTTGTCATCTCGCTTGCCGCGATGCGAGCTGGAGCTCTCTTTCTCACCTCGCTTCTTCTCGTCCGCCTTCGGCTTCGCACTAAAGCCATTCTTGTCTTCGTACTTGTTCTTATCATCCGTTCGTGGCGAATTCTTTGGTTTCTCTGGAACGGATTTTGCGGCTGGCTTACATGTCAAAGAGCTCGATGACGAGTGCTTCGAGGACGCCAAAGCATGCACTGGCACATCGCTCTTCTTCGCAGCAGTCGAATTGACTCTCAGCTGCAGCGTTTTCGTTGGCGCGTGCGAAGTTGATGTCGACGCTTTTTCTTTCTCGACCGCCGGTGCACTGTGAGCAACAGTGAATTCTCGCTCTTTGAGCACAAGCCGGCTACTGAACTCAAAAGTCACTTTCTCGACCAATTCCAGATACGGGATGTACGGCTTGAACGCTTTCCAGACATTGAGCAGCGCCGCCCACTCTTCTGGCAACGCGTTCGCTAGCATCATCGATCGGAACGGGTCCGTGAGCTGGATGCCTGCGATCTGTGCGTACTGTTCCATCATTAGTTCCAGTCTAGCAATGAAATCCTGGACGCTTTCATCCTTTTCACCCAGTTTCATCGCGTGCATCAGGCGGTGCACCGTGTAAAAGTCGCTCACGTTGCGGCTGCCATACATACCGCAGAGAGTGGCCCAGCTGTCGTAAATGTTCTTGCCCAAAATGGCGCGCTCGACCTCTGGGTGCAGGTACCGCTGCAGAATGCTCATGGCTTCTGCTCGTTCTTCGATCACCTTGAGGCGAGAGAGCCGCCCTGGTCGCATCCTTGGGGTACTGCGCATGCGCTTGCGCCCCGTGGCATTGCTGTTGCTCTGTTGCTGTTGTTGCACGGGCTCGTCCTTGATGAGCACACCGCTAGCTGTCGCAATGCGCGGATCTGACTGCTGCTGCGCCTGATCGTTCCCATCGTAAGCACCATCGTCAATCACCATGGCGCACTTTGGCGGGATCTCCTCGTTGTTGTACATGTAGCTCTGGCTGCCGTCGTAGTCCTTGACGAGGATGTAGCCGAGCAGGTGGAAGCGCAGCAGCTCGTTCTCGAACCGCGCACGCCAGAGATTAAAGTCCGTCGAGCCATCGAACACAATGTAGTGGCGCGTGTTGCCGCCATTCCCACTGCTAGCGCTGCTCGCACTCATCGTCACGCTGTCGTTGCTCTTGTGGCGGAGGTCAAGCAGATTTGCAGCCACCTAGTGTTTCACTTGCGTTCCTCTCCCATGGCCCAAATAGTACTCTTCACTTGACAGCAAAAGGAACTGAGCTCTATGATTGGTTGATATGTCAGAGTCAACTTGCATTACATTGGACGAAAGTGAGCTAAGACTGAGCGGAATTGGCATTTCCTGACCAGCAAAACAGGAAAAGCACGCGCGCGCAAGATGCTCACCACCACGCAGGTACGAGTGTCGCTGGCTCGGTATGGACGCGCTTCATGCAAGTGTACCGATGCTAACGCTATGTGCGTATGAATTTGTTTGTGTTTCTTGACCCAGGAGCCCGCCATCACGCAGCTGGAGCACGAGCTGCGCCTCCACTACCTCGACAGCGCCGTCGAGCGCGCGAGTCTCGCGATCCTGAACGCCGTTGGCGTCACGGTCGCGCGTGTTGGTGTGACTGACGAAGAGAGTGCTTTTGCAGTTGACGTCACTGCGGACGCAGAACTTCGAGCCGAGCACGCAAACGCCTCGGGTGCGATTGTGTACAAGGTAGTGCGCGGTCGCGTGTTCCTGGACGTGCGCGATGAAGGTGACAGTTGGATCCGCATTCTGCTGTCGGAAGGCGTTGAAGTCACGATTGCCGGTCACGTGCTGCGTCACTTTGTCGCGGACGTCACGTTTACTGCGTCTCTGGGCGTGATCGAGCGCCCAGTGGAAGCCCGCGCACTTGCGCCTCGCTTCGCTAAGGCGTCAGACGCGCTCCAGGTCATCAAGTACCACAACTACCGTGAGCTGATTTGCCAGCTCTGCCGTCAGTTCTACGAGGCCGGATGGGTGACTGGAACGGGCGGAAGCATCAGCATCCGATACGGCAACCGCATCTACATGACCCCGTCGGGCGTGCAGAAGGAGCGCATCCAGCCGGACGAGCTCTATCTGCTCGACATTGACGGCATGATCCTCGACGCACCGCAGCAGAAGCCCGGCCAGAAGTACCCAAAGCTGTCAGACTGCTCGCCGCTCTTTCTGCACTCGTACCGTATCCGAAACGCCGGCGCGGTCATCCACAGCCACGGCATGACGTGCAACCTCATCACCGCACTCTGCGACGGCAAGAGCGAATTCCGCATCACCCACCAGGAGATGATCAAGGGCCTCGCCGGTCACGGATACCACGACAATCTCGTGATCCCGATCATCGAGAATACCGCGAAGGAGTCGGATCTCGCTGACTCACTCGCCGTGGCGATCAAAAACTACCCTCAGGCGTCTGCTGTCCTCGTCCGTCGCCATGGTATCTATGTGTGGGGAGATTCATGGGAGGCTGCAAAACGTCACAGCGAGTGCCTGCACTACCTCTTTGAAGCCGCGATCGACATGCACAAGCTCCACATCGACTACACGGTGGCTCCGAAGCGCGCGATTGAGGACGAAGCGACCCAACAGCGAAAGCGCGCTCGTGCCGATTCGTCGGATGCTACGAAGAGCATCGCCGAGCAGCACAAGTACGTGCTTTTGGACATTGAAGGCACCACGACGCCAATCACTTTCGTGCACGATGTGCTCTTCCCCTTCGCCAAGAACAACGTCGAGAGCTTCTTGAAGGACACGTGGGCATCTGCGACCACTCAAGCGAATATCGCTGCCTTACGTGAGCAGGCACAGCAGGATGCCGTTGACGGTGTCCTATCGCCATCGATTCTGGCCGAAGATGCTGGCGATCACGAGCAGGTGGTCCGCTCCATCGTCGAGTACATCCACTGGAACATCAAGGCGGATCGTAAGATCGGCGCACTCAAGCAGCTGCAAGGCCACATTTGGGACCTTGGCTATAAAAGCGGCGAGCTGAAGGCTCAGGTGTACGAGGATGTGCCCGGTTTCCTCCAGCGTATGGAAGAGAAACGCGTTCGAGTTGGCATTTACTCTTCCGGTTCTCGTCAAGCGCAGAAGTCGCTGTTCCAGTACTCCGACAAGGGCGACCTGCGCAAGTACTTGAGTGTGTACTTTGACACGAAGGTCGGACACAAGCGTGAGACGCGCAGCTACGAAGAGATGCTGCAGAGTCTGGGCGTGGACAGCGGCAAGGATGTGTTGTTTGTGACTGACATTATTGAAGAAGCTGAAGCCGCCACTCGGGCTGGTGTTGACGCTGTGCTCTCGGTTCGTCCAGGAAACACGCCTTTGCCTGCGTCGCACTCGTACCGCATCATCCGTTCGTTCGAAGAGCTTTAGAGGAGACCATGCGATGAAGACGACGCGCATAGCTAGTAGTGTGAATTCAATAAGCATAGGTGCTATCGTTGCTATCTAGTATTCCTCTCGTTTTTGGTGCTTACACCTTTCTACTGATCTCTAGGTTGGCACCACTTTGCTGCTGCTGTGAGAGGGGTTCAACCGAGGAAGGAGCCTCGAAGGCAGACTCAACGGCGCCTCCGGGGCCAGCTCTGCTGTCTTCTTTGCTACGAGGACGTTCATTGCATCGCCATGCTGCTGAGAAGATTCCAAATGCTCGTCATCCAATATTCTGTCAAGTGGCGCTTCACCAGAGTCTCTCAGAGTCTCGACGGCAATTGCCAGCGAGTGGCTGACAGTGTCGCCGTCGTGATCAGCGTCGCTGGTATGTTCGTCTCCGGAACTCAGAGCTTCTTTGTTTTTGTTGTGGCGGCGATGATGCTTCTTCTTCTGGTGATGGTGGTGCTTTCGATGATGATGATGAGGCCGAGACTGTGTTTCGAGCTCAGCTCCAGTTTCATGAAAGCTCGACTCGTCGTGGGTCGGATCAGTTCTTGGTGAATGCGACTTCGCATCACTCGAGGGCAATGGCTCGTCTCGTTTAGCAGACAGGTGTGCCGTATTGTCATGCTCAGGCTTCAGGCGTGTTTCGCTTGAGATGCTTCGATCCGCATCAGTATCTATCGCTGCTTGATCGTGTGTTTCGACAGTGCCAGAACCGCTGCGGATAGTGTTCTCATCTCCAAGGATGCTACCAGAGTGGTCGCCGTTGGTAGAATCCGACATATCAAGTGATCTCAACGTACTTGTGAGAGGCTGCGAGATCTTCGACTCCTGTACAGCCTCTTCCGTGAGGGTCGTCGAACCCGAACTCAGTCTCTTTCGTTGCCGTCGCTGACGCCATCGATACACGTACCCCTTCGCGACGGATTCGACGATCATGTGCGCCACTTTGGCTCGATAGATGAAGATCTGCTTGACACGGTCACGCTGTTGCTCGTACGGCAGTGACCGGATCCCCATTTGATGGATGCAAAGGATGCGCAGCAGTTCATTGAAGTACGGCCGCTTGATCCAATTGCAGGTACCATTCTCCGCGGACATAAGCGCCTGCACCTGGCTTCGGATTTGGAAAAACGCTCGGCGCTGCCGATTACGCTCGATTCGCAAACACGGAGGCAGCTCGGAGAGGAAGCTCGCAAGCTGCCACAGTGGGAAGACGCCTTTGCCATGGACGTCGTACTTCTGGAAAACCTCGCGATAGGCTTCAAAGTCGAGCAGCGAGATCGCACAGACGTCACTCTTCAAGTAGCAGCTGCGGAAGTTCTCGAGGATGACTGTCACGAAGAGGTTGAGGAAGACAAACACGACCAGCGTAACATACGTCGCGAAGAAGAGCGAGGCTGCTGGCGCGCTGCCGCAGTCCGAGACCAACATACCAGTCTTCTCGTATACCCGCTCCGAGCACGAGGGTTTGGTCGCCATGCAGTCCGTCATGGTGAGATGCCAGTCGTCACCCGACATGATCTGAAAGAGCAGCAATACGGACGACCCGAACGTCCGGAAGTTAGAGAAATGGTTCATCGCGGGCCCAAACTTGATACCACCAAAGAGCTGGCGCGCCACGATCGCGAAGATGAAGATGATTGTGCACATGAGGAAGAAGATGTGGCCGATCGGCCTCAACGACGCGCGGAAGGTCTGGAAGATCGCGTATACGCCGCGGTTGAGCTTGACGAAGCGCAGCACGCGCATGACGCGGAAGATGCGCCCTGCTTGGATCAGGGTATGGTACCCGCTCGCTGAGAAGTACGCAATGAGTGAGCCAACGAGGATTCCGACCTCAAACGCTCCGTTCGCAGACAGCAGGTAGTAATGGCGCAGCGCAATGCACTTGACTGCTGCCTCGGCCGTGAAGACTGCCAAGAAGATGATCTCGATCACCTTGTAGGAGGTCGACACGGTTGACGTCGAGTTCGGGTTCACAAGCAGCAGCAAGATGTTGAGCATGATCGCCGCTGAGATCGCTTGGGCGAAGCGTGGATGCTGGCAGAAGTCGTACAATCTTCCCAGGACTTGCAGTCGCGGCCGCGGGATGAGGCGCAGTGGCTTGAGCAGTAAGATGAACTTCTCGAGATCCACCCAGGACTTTTGACTCTCGGTGAGGATCTGCGTGCCATCGTTGCGCTGGAACTGCTCGACGAGCACACCGACGAACAAGCGGATGACAAAGAGCGAGCCGATGTACACGTACAAGACGAAGAACACTGCGAACTCGGGTGAGTTGTCCTGGATCGGTTGCTCGCTTTCCCCCGCAATGTCCATCGCTGCAAAGGTCTTGTCAATCCATTTAAGCGACGTCATCTCGAGCAGCGTGAGAAAGCCAACGCCAACGTGGTCAAACGAAAAGCGAGCGTTCGACCACACGCGTGGCACCAAGATCGCGCCACTGGGCACTCCTCTCGCTGACGCCTCTTGCAGACTCAGGGCACCGTCTGGGAACGCGAGAAAGAAGCCCACGCACTCGGCTGAAGTCTTGACGTCCAAGTCATTGCACGAATAGAATTTGCCGGCAAAGAGACTCCGCCCGACGACGCCGAAGATGATGTAGACGATCATGCAGAGCGCAAACACATTCCCCACTTGAGGCACGGACTGTGCGACAGCTGTCAAGATCGCCTTCATGTCCTGATTGTGGTTCAGGATGCGAAGCGGTCGAAGTACGCGCCCCGCTCGGAAGACCCCCGCAGCACTCATTTCCGGATATAGCCCCGTGACGACTTCGTCGACGATAGCGATGACGAGCAGCACGAAGTCGAGTTGGTTCCACCGGTCTTCCATGTACGCCTGCTTGTTCACGTACCCAAGCTGCTCGTCCTTGAAGAAGAGCAAGATGCGCAAGTAGTCAAAGCCAAAGCCGTACGCACCGACTTTGACGAGGAACTCGACCGACAGAACGAAGAGCACCATTTGGTTGATGATTGTCAGCGCTCGCGTCAGCTCGTCCGACGGTGGCGTCTGGCTCATCTCGGGATGCGGGTCGTCGATGATCAGATTCATGCAGCTCACGACGATCACAATTTGTACGAGCCGTGAGAACCAGACGCTATCAATGAGGCGCATGCAAAAGCGCCTCCACTTCTGTCGGATCGCAAATTTCAAGGCATCGAACGGATTGTGAATCGCCGATGACAAGTTACCAACGCCTCCTTTCTTGTTGAGGGCATGGCCGTTTGAGACCCCCGACGTTATATTCGAGTGGTAGGTTGTGTCGTCTCGGTGGTGGTGGTCATCAAGGCCCAGGAACATGCGCAGCTTCACATTGCTCACGTTGTCGAGCTGGTCCATCTCGCCAAAGGCGCGCACGCCGCACTCTTCGATCTTCTCAAAGATGTCGAGCTCCTTTGGAATCGCGATGATCTGCGCAAGTTGGAGCTGGTAAGCCTCCTCCTCGGAGATGGAAAAGTTCTCGAGGATGACGGCGATGAAGAGATTGAGCAGCACGTACTGGCCTAGGATGAAGATCACGATGAGGAAAGGCACCATGAACCAGTGCGGGTTCTCGGCGTCGACAGCATCGTACGCAATGCTGGACCACTGGTCGCCCGTGATCACCTGCAGCAGCGTCAGAAAGGATCGTTCAAAGGTGTCAAAGTTCCAGCGCGGAGTGTTGTCGACACTGTGCAGATGGGATCCACCGAAGAGTTGCATCGCGATGATGCTGTGGACGACCTGGAAGAGCACCAAGAACACGACGACGTCCATCACGCCGCGCGAGGATTTGAGCACCGACATGATGAGCTTCCGCGTACCCTCCCACTTGAGCATCAGCCTAGTTACACGCAATGTTCGCAACGACGAGATGCTGTTGAGTCCACTGAACGTGGCGTCCAGATTGTTGAGCACCATGTTGACAGCCGTGCAGATGACGACGACCATGTCGAAGATTCGCTCCGTGCTGTGCAGGTACGTGCGCAGTCCTCTCATCGCGATGATGCGAACAACCATCTCGATCGCGAAGATTGAGCCGAAGAGGTACTCGGACACGGACAGCGTCAGCCGCAGGTAGTCACTCATGTTCGGGTACTCGAGCAGAAGGAAGAACGTGTTGACGACGATGCAGCCAGTGATGAAGTCATCGAACCGCTTGGAGAACACGAGCTTCTGGAAGCGCACGAACGCTGGGCTTCCTTCGTTAGGTTCCACGGTGGGCACGAGCGCATTCAGCGGCTCGAAGGGTACGTTCTCGTGGATGTCAACCAGAAGCGTGGGTTTCCTGGACGGCGCCGTACTTCGCCGTCGATCTCTTGGGCTCTCGCTCATGGAACTGCTCTCCCTAACAGAGCTTCGATTCGCGTTCTTTGGAGAGCTACTCGTGTGCCGCTGGTACACTTTCGCGAACGGTAGCATGAACTCCTCCATCGTTGATGGCCTCTGGATCATCTCCTTCGTGGCTTCAGCTGTGAGGTCGCGAATGGATTTCCACTGGTGGGTCTGCGCGAGCATGTCCATCGCCTCGCGTGCCTTGCCGTCAAGTATGATGTCTGGAGAGGGAGACGTTGTCCCGATGAGCGCGGACATGCGGCTTGTGCGCTTCAATCCGTCGCTACTGCCATCCTGCTCCTGTTCTTCGCCACCCAGGATCGAGTCTTCGATTGCGAGCGTCGCGCCCATGATCAGACTCACGTGTGTATCTTCTTCGTCTGGATCCTTTCTCCCCATGAAGCGCGGCTGGTGCTCCTCGCTCTCGGCATCGATCGTGAAGTTCATGAACGCGGTGGTGATCACTGCCACGAACAGATTGACGACGAGGAAGACCATCGTGGCGATGATCGCGACGAAGAAGCAGACGCTCCAGTACGCCGTACCTTCGAGCACCGGCTCCATGATGTCGGTCACCCAGCCGTCCTGTGCGACGACGAGGAATACGAGGAAGATCGACGTCAGGCCCGAGTCAAAGTTGATGTGCTTGGACGCCGGCTCGATTGCGCGGCAGGTCTGGTTGCTAACTGCGCAGCTCGCCGTCTCGGAGCAGTAGACGCGGGGAAGTGCCTCGAAGATCGTACTAACCAAGCTGCTGTTTGACGAGCCTGTGTCGTCAACTGCGATGGAGCACTGGCTGTCGTACGCGCCACTGTAGGCTTCCAAACCAAAGATCGAGAACGCGAGCAGGAAGAAGAGCGCAAGCGTCCCGACATTCGCCAGGAACGGCACGGCACGAATCAGCGAGCGCAAGATGCGCCGCAGTCCCGAGTACATGGTGAGGCTCCGGTACGTCTTGATGCCACGCAGCACGCGGAATTTGGCGCCGCCCAGGTGTGAGGCCAGGCTCGCAATGAGCACGACAATGTTGAGGATGCGAAAGCGCGAGCGCCTGAGGTACGACTCGGGCCCCGAGTAGAAGCCGAACGCGACGGATTTGATCACGATCTCGAGACCGATGAGCAGCGTGAAGAAGATGTCGAGCCAAGCGTAAGCACTGCCGTTGTAGTATTCGTTGTCCAACGCCAGCACTGCCATGTCTGCAAACACGATGAAGTACACGACGATGCGGAACGCATTTGTCTTCACGACGTGCTTTGCCTTCGCCCGCAGGTTCACGAGCCACTCCGGTGGTGGCGCTGGTTGTGCTTCTGTTGCCTCTGAGTCTCCATTTCGCTCGCTCAGCCCGAGTGTCGCCTGGAGTTCGCTGTATGTAGAAGACGCATCCACGGAAGACCGGGTCAGGGACTTGTGCCGCATACTCTTGCTGCTTTCGAGTCGCGGCTTGCCGAGGTACTTGGAGTTGAAAATCTCTAGCCGCTTGAGCTCTGTGTGGGTGAAGATCGTGTCGGCTGCCGCCTCGGGATTCGACAGCATGACAGACGTCCTCCGGATCAAAATGTGCTCTTCGACCGACAGTTTGCGCGACGCGACTCGTCCCACGGATGCCGTGTTCCTTCGCTCACTCACCGACGTCTTGAGCTCTCTTGGGCTGCACGCGACTCCATCGTTGCCCAGGCTCTGATCTGCTGCTGCTGGTGCATTGTCGTGCTGCCGAGAAGAAGACGACCGCTCGACGCTGTCGCCATTCAGAACCCCCACTTGAGCGCCTTTCGACATGGAGGTGGCAGCATCAACTCGTTGATGGTTCCAAGTCGAGCTCTATGATATGTCCGTCACGCACTAGTGCATCTCCTCCAAGGGCCTCACTCACGAGTCGATCAGTCTTCCAAGAAGCTCAACGGGCACGAGTCCAATGGCGACTCACTCGTTCTGTCTCAAGTTGGTCGGCTGACGGTTGGGCAACTCGAGCGCTGACAGCGAAAGGCTCTCAGGATCACAAATACACACGCAGACAGCAGTTTCACGGATGACCAAGCAAACGCCGAAACGAAACATCGAAGTCCATCATTATCAAGGGTGCGTAAGTGGTGTGTAAAGTTCTATATCTATATATGTGGGGGGTGTTGTTATCTATCATCTCCAGGTTCTCACGATCCAATACTACGTTACTTGCCCGCAGCAGCCTGCGCGACGAAGGTCTTGGCGAGCTGCTTGACGTGCTCGACGCTCTCGTCGTCGCCGTGCTCCTGCTCGTACTCGAGGAACTTCTTGAAGAGGAACTTCATCTTCTTGGCCGAAAAGTCCATCGCCAGCAGACGCTCGAAGAGCGCGCGCACGAGGTCCGCGTTCGTGCCGAACTTGATCTCCTTGTCCAGGTACACGTTCCACAAGTCCATGCGCTTCGGGTAGTTTGCCAGCACGCCTTCGAAGATCGTGCGCGCCTTCTCGAGCTCGCCGTTCTCGTACATGAGCTGGCCGTACTTGAGGATCACGGGCAGGTGCTTGTGGGCCTCGAG
Organism: Globisporangium alternatum; assembly: GCA_023334315.1. Classification (NCBI taxonomy): domain Eukaryota; phylum Oomycota; class Peronosporomycetes; order Pythiales; family Pythiaceae; genus Globisporangium; species Globisporangium alternatum. Next base: position 20,614 of record JAASGT010000181.1, on the reverse strand, counting down.
GCTCTTAAGACTCTTCTGCAGCGTCTCGGCGGCCTTGGCGAACGCCTTCTGGCCCACGTAATACTGCAGCGCACGCAGCCACGTCTGCTTGCTCTTGCGGAACTTCTTCTGCATCGTCGTGAGCGTCTGCTCGACGTCGTCGGCCTCCTGCGCGCGTGCGTACAGGTCCACGAGGTGCAGGTATACGCGCTTCTGGTGGTTCACCTTGAGCGCGCTGTTAAAGACGCGCAGGAAGCTCGCCTCGTCGCCAAAGTCGTGCTCCAGGTTCATGTACGCGACCCAGACGTTGAGCTTCTCCTTCTCATCACGGAACGAGACTGCCGACGTCGCGCGGATGGCCACGTCACGCGCCATGTCCACTTCGGTCAGCGACACGTGGAACGCCATGTACTGGATCCACAGGTACGAGCTCTGCGGCGACACGGCGATGAGACGCTCGTAGTCGTCGGCGCTCTGTGGCACCTCATCGTTGCTCGCCAGCGCCTTCTCGCGGAGCGCGACCCACTCGTCGTTCTGCTTGCTCGCCTTCTTCTTGCTCTGCTTGGTCTTGGCGGCGTCCTCCTCGTCGTCGTCATCATCCGAAGACTCGTCGTCAGCAGCGGCGGTGGTCTTCTTCTGGTCCAGCACGTTCGCGAAGCCATCCCATGTGAACTCGACCTTGCTCGCCTCCATGTCTTCGTCATCGTCCGAGGACGAGTCCTCGTCGTCCACCTCCATGGCCTGTGGCTTGGCGACAACAGCAACCTTCTTCTTCGGTGCCGCAGCCTTCACGGCCACCTCCTCCTCTTCGGAATCATCGGACTCCTCGTCGACCTCCATCTTCTCAGTGACCTCTTCCTCCTCGTCGTCGCTGTCCTGGTCATCATCCTCGTCGTCGTCTTCCTCTTCCGAGCTCGACTCCTCGCCTTCAAAGTACGACGGCTTGAGGCCAAAGGACACGCGTAGGTCCTCGATCTTCAAAATCTTGGCCTTGACGTAGTCACCCTCGGAGAACACCTGGTCTAGCGCCTGCGTCACCTTCTCGTCGGCGATCTCCGAGATGTGGCACAGCCCACTGATCGTGCTCTTCTCGATCTTGACGAAGACACCGTACGTCTGCACCTTGGTAATCGTGCCCTTGACCGTCATGCCCTCCTTTAGGTCCTTGAACTTGACCACGGCCACGTCGTCCGAGACGATCGACGCCTTCAGGCTCAGCTCGAGGCCGCGGTCCGACTTCTTCGTCACGCGGCCGGCCACGAGCTTGCCTGCCTGGAACGCCGCCTGTGGGTCCTTGATGAAATCGTCGCTCAGGTCGCGGAGCAGAACGCGCGCGCTCGTCTCGCGGTTCACACGCACGAAGCAGCCCGTGGTCGTCGTGGACGCCACGATCGCAGGCACGAGGTCGCCCACCTTGTAGTCCGCGGAGGCGGCCTTCACGTACGCCGGTGGGTCCGCCAGCGCGTCCGCGCGCAGCGACAAGTCCACGTTGTTGCCGCTCGACAGCACGACGCACTTGACGAACGTGCCGGCCGCAAACTGCGGCAGCGTGAGCATGTCGTTCTTCCACTGCGCCGCTGGCAACAGCTCCGTGATGCACACGCGGCCGTACGAGTGCGCGCCGAGACGCACCATGAGCGACGGCGGCTTGACGGCCGACACCTTGGTGCTGATGAGTCCGTTCACGACCGTGCCGGCCTTGAGCGACGCACCAGCAAGAGCCGAGCGGATGAGCGACAGGTCCACGTGGTTCTTGTCCTCGTCCACGTTCAGAATGTTACACGTCACGCGCTTGCCCACGGGGAACTGCTCGCGGAACTTCTTCAGCACAGCGAGGTCAGTCGAGAGCTCCAGAGCGCTGAGGAAACCGACCACACGGTGGCTCAGACGCACGGTCAGGCCGTCGGTCGACTGCTCGACGATGACGCCGTCCACAGCCTTGCCGTTGCGCAGCAGCGCGCGGCCGGCGCTGTTCTCCTGCCAGTCGGCGCGCACGAGGTCCTTGACGCTCTTGCCCGCCGCCAGGTCCTGCTTACGCAGCGTCAGGTGCAGCGCGTGGTAGGTTGCCGGGTTGGTCTCGCTCACCGGCTTGCGCTGGTTCGCGCCCTTCTGAAGCGCGCCAAGCACGCGGCCCTCCACGAGCATGTTGACGCTGAAGCGGTCGAACGGGTGCGGGTGGTTCTTGTCCTCGTCCACGTCGACGATCGAAACAGTCGCCACGACCTTGCCGCACTTCTTGCTCGTCTTCACCTTGATCTCCATCACGTTCTCCTTGATCACAACAATGCGGCCCGTGAGCGTCTTGCCGAGCACAAGGTCCTCGCCAGAGTACTTCGGCAGCGCGGCCTCGCCCTCAGGACGCGGGGCACGGTCCTTCTTAGATTTGGGCACGAGCTCCTCCTCTTCACGCACAAGCAGAGGGAGGTCGTCGAATGGCGTCTTCTTCGAAAAGCTCAGCGACGGCACCACGACGCGGCACGCGAACGTGCTGCCGATCTCGAGTCCAAGAGCGCTGCTCGTGTGTGACGGGCGCCAGAAGTCGGCGATCTGCACGACGCCGAACTGCACGAGGTCCTTGTCTTGCGGGTCGGCGAAGGACACCACGACGTACTTCTCGGTCGCACTCACGGCGATGACCGTGGCGCTCACGACCTTGGCGCCGTTTGTCAGGCGGTTCTTCTGCTTGCGTGCCTTCTTGGCGCCGTTCTTGACCAGCACTCTGTCGGCGCTGCCGTAGAACACGTTCTTCTCAAAGTCGTAGTCGACGAGCAGCAGCTTCACCTCGTCACCCTCGTCCCACGAGGCCTTCTTCACTTCTGGGACGACCACTGTGGTCGTCACATCGTTCTCTTCGATGGCAAAGACCGCGCCGTATGGACGCAGACCCAGGAACTCGGCCTTCTCAGTCTTGCCGAGCGTGAGCGCAGCGCGCGAAGCCGCGTCCGTGGCCGCCTCGTACTCGCGCAGGTACGACTGGAAATACGTCGGCAGGTGCTTGACGCCCGTGAGCAGCTGCTGGTGGCGACGGAAGCTCACGACAAACTGCTGTTTCTCCTTGTCGACCTTGCCCACGTGGCAAAGCACAGTCTCGCCCATCTCGAAGAGCCCGTCCTCGACCTCGGCGAGGAACTTGTCGCTCAGGAACGCCTTAGGCGCCAGCGCCGTGAGGTTGTTCAAGAACTTAATGAACACGCCCTTGGTCGCGTGCACCGACGCCACGTACCCGATGAGCGCCGCATTCTCTTTGACGTCCTCGAAGTCGCTCGGCAGCACGGCGGACTTGCCCGCGTACTGGAGCAGCAGCGGCTTCTTCGACAGCGTCAGCACGGAGTCACGTGCCTGCGAGACCACGAGTAGCGGCTCCTTGACCACGTCGCCGGCCTCATACTTCTTCACGAGCTCGTCCACCAGCGCCGTGTGGCGCGGGAAGTCGGTCAGCTGCACGAAAGGCAGCACGCCCTCGAGGCCGTCCTCAGTCTGCACGCGGAGCCCCGTAGCCTCGACGTCAAGCACTTTGACGTTCTTGACGGTCTTGCCAATGTGCTCCGACTTGACGACCGGCTCGTCGGTGCTCTTGCTCGCCGAGGCCGCCTTCACGGCACTCGCGTTCGCATTGAACGTGAGCACGAGGCGCTGCTTGGCGACGTCGCAGCGCGTCACGACGGTCTTGACGACCTGGCCGAGCGTGTACGCCTCTTCGAGGTTCTCCACGCCCGCCTGGCGCAGCAGCGCCGCGGGCACGAGGCCGTACACGCCGTTGTAGAAGCTCACAACCACGCCGTACTCGGCGATCTTGGTGATGAAGCCGTGGGCTGCGCGGCCCATGGTCGCGTCGGCGTACGAAGCGAGCACAGGCACGTCTGAGGTCAGCAGTGCCTTCTTCATGGTCAAGTACGTCTTCTTGGACTCGAGGTCCACGCGCAGCACGCGCGCCTCAATCTTCTTGCCGACCTGGAACTTGCCGCCGCTGGCGTCGCCCTTCTTGCCAGCCTTCTTGAGCACCACGAACGGCGGCACGTGCTGCGACGAGACCACACCACGCACGCCTTCGCTGATCTCAAGAAGGATACCCCACGGCTCGATCGCGAGGATCTTGCCGCTCACCTTCTCGCCCGGGACCAGGTCCGCGTGACGCAGCACCGTCTGACTGAGCGACGACTGCTTGCAGCTCACGTTCACGAGGCCATCGAAAGGCGCAAAGCCGATGACGCGCGCCGAGAGCTTGGCGCCGACCGTGAACTTCTTCTCGAGCTTGTCCACGCGCGCGTCCGAGACGTTCGAGATGTGCACGTAGGCAGGCGTGAACGTCTTCCACGTCGCCTTCTTGGGCTCGTCGGACTCTTCGTCGACGTCCATGGCGTCCTCACTGTTGCTGCCACTAGCGTGCAGCGACAGCAGCATGCCGATGCCCTCGTCGATGCGTTCGACCGCGGCCTCGGCGATGACGTCGCCGACCGCAAAGCTCGGCTCCGCGACCTTCAAGTGCACGACGTGAGGGGCCATCGAAAGCGTGATCTGCTTGCTGCCAAAGTCGATGCTGATGATACGCGCGCGGCCCTTGAGGCCCTTCTTGTACGAATTCTCCCAGCCGTGCTGGCACGGGTTGCTCATGTGGTTCTGCTCCACCGTGGCGTTGAAGAACGTGAGGAAGTTGACGCTCAGACCGTTCTTCAGCACCTCCTCCACACGCACGTTGAGCAGCATGCCCGGCACGAGCTGCTTGACCGTGAACGAATCGCCACGGGTCACCGCCTTGATCACCTGCGCGCGGTCGGGCGTGACCGTGGCTGTCGACGTGTGCGCGTTCACGGATAGCACCGTCACGAACAGATGCTGACCCTTCAGCGGCGTGAGCTCGGCGGTCTTGAGCTCCTTCAGCGGCACGAACGCGTTTAGACCGCGCACGCCGAGGTTCACAATCGCGCCGTGGTCCTCCACGGACGAGACCGTGCCGTGCATGGTCATGCCCTTGTTGACCGACTGCGGCGTGAGCTCCGCGTGCAGGAGCGACGTGCGCAGTGAGAGATGGATCTGCTTGCCCTTGGCCTCCTTCGCGGCGCTCACCACGACGCACGGCACGAACTGGCCGACCTGGAAGAGCTGGTTGAGCGGCGCGAGCTCCTCGTCGTCGCTGCTGGTGTCCTTGGCGGCGCCGAAAGTCGCACCAGGGACCGCCACGCTGGGCTTCTTCTTCTGCGACTTCTCGGCCTGCTGCTGGTGGTACGCAAAGAACTCGTCCGAGCACTCGGCGGCCGTCACGACGCCGTTTAATTTATTCGGGAGACTGATCAGCAGCTCGTTGTCGTTGATCTGACGCACGCAGCCGAGCAGCAGCATGCCCTTGCGCAGCGCCTTGAACGTGATTACGGTCGCAGTGGCCTCCTTGTTCTCGCTCGACGCGGCAGCGGCAACCTTGGGGTCGACCTTGGGCTTCTTGGCCGACTTGGCCTTGCTCTTCTTCTCGGCATCCGCGGCGACAGCGGCGTCCTTGACGCGCGCAACGCCCTTCTTGCCAAACAGCGCGTCGGCTCCTGTGTCCTGGTCCTCGTCGACCTCGAGCGCCGCAGCGGCAGTCTCGAGCTTGCGCTTCTTCGCACCCTTCTTGTCACCGGCTGTTGCTGGCGCAGCAGCAGCGGCGGCGGCAATCTCTGGCGCCTTCTTGCCACGCGGGAAGCTCTGCGTCGCCACCATCCTGTCTCTGTCTTGCTTGCTGCGAATGCCGCGTGCTTCTTGCGATCGCTTGATGGATGGCGGAAGGATCGATCGGTTGCAATGAGCTCCTCTTCCTCTGCAACGTTTCGGGAACGATTGGTTGGTGCATTTTGACCGTATAAAACCGGTTAGCCAATTGAGAACCGATTTCTAAAATTGGGTGTTATCGCTGTTTAACAGGATACGGTTGCAAGCTTAACCGATAGAATCACAAAAATCACTAAAAATTCGACTTTAAAAATGTTAGAAGAGACCGAAACAAAAGACTGGTAAGTATCGCGGATAAGGATGTCGACATGTCACTTTATACGCACAACTGCGGATATGTCGGAGTTAACCAGACGTGCACATTTTTCCGCGTTTTGTCCTTCATAGTGAAGTCAAGTGCTTTCATTTTCATGCACTCCATCCCCAGTGCTGACCACTTTCGAAGTCCAGTGCCCACTTGACTTCTGAATCATTACGCACACTGTGACGTGACCCCCATGGGGCTTTCCAAGTGCAAACACCTTCACTGTTCTTCATCCTGCCATGAGCACTATTCGGACTGGACACACAACCCAGATCGCGCTTCTGGTAATATCGTTGCCCAACCTGTTTTGAGATTAGGCGACACCATGTCGACAATGTGATTCTCTCGCTTCCAAGTGACCAATGGCATTTGCGAAAGCTGCCGCGAAGCCCTCCGCCGAAGAGTGTGGCAGCAGTAGCACGTGAGCGAGCGTTTGTTGTTCGGGTAACAGATCTCCCCTGAGACGCAGGAAGCGCACTCGTCGACACTCGAGGGAGCAATTCAAGCAGACAAGCAGGTTAGTAGCAAACATGAGAATGCACCTCTGGACTGACTACTTTCCACCTTTTTTCGCCCGTTCCGTTTGCATTAGAAACCGTTTCACACACTCGACAAGGGAGAATATTATTTTGAGCAGGAAAAATTAAAAGGCAAATATTTGCCTTGCAGTGGGTACAGTTTACGGTATTGTACATTGTATTAAGTTGGCAAACCGATTTTTTCTCTCGCGTTGTCTGGTTGTGAGGGTCAGATCATTCTCGGCGTTCTTCCTCGTTGAGCCGGTCGGCGAAGCTCCAGTCACTGCCAAGAACCCCGCACGAGGCCAGTCTCCTCATGCACACTGCACTCCACTGCAGTGTCCACGAGGCTCGCAGCTCAACCCGCGGCACCACACCATTTCATGGCATCAACGGCACCGGAGCTCCTCCATTCGTCTCCGCCGCTGGTCCAAACACCAGGCATGTATGTATTGACAGACAGATCGTTGAAGTCATGCCAGTCAGTAACGTGCTGCTGACGACGCAACTGTCTCTTTTGCTCCCCATAAGATCCCCATGAGATCCCACCGTACGAGCCTCAACTCAAAAAATCTAAGTCATGGGGCACCCTTCTTTTCGAACCCTTGGGCGTATGCATGTGTGCACGTGGTTGTCTGGCAAACGCTCCGCTGAGTCCGACCAGGAGCTCACTTCTCAATCGACGCCGTCCCCACGACATCCAGAAGAAGAAGAGAGAAGCAAGACGATGGTGCGTCTCTACTCGCTCGCGGCGCTCGCGCTCATGCTCGTGTCGGTGCCGATGGCCGCTCTCCACGCGGAGGAGGCTAGTCCCGTCCCGTTCGAGGGCGGAGGCAAGGACCCAAAGACACGTGAGCTCCACGAGAATGGCGTGCTCGACATCCTTAATATTCTCCCATTGCCACTGACAACAGTGCCTCACACGACGAACGACGAGACCGCGACTCCAGCTCCGGGGGAAGGTACCGACATCGAGCGTATCCGCCCAACGCCAGGAGGCAAGAGCCCAAAGACGCGTGAGCTCTACGAGAATGACGTGCTTAGCATCAGTGGTCTTCGCCCATCGCCACCGCCACCAGTGCGTCACACAGCGAGCGAAGGCAAGAACCTTCGTCAGTAGGCTGCTGCGCTGATCTCATCCTCGTACTCGCCGATCCCCCTATCAGTGTCGACACGAGCGCGATGAATCGAGCGCGTGCGTGTGCACCCATGAATCAATCTTCTGAGCAGCCACACCAAGCTCCCATGTAACCAATCAATCACACAAACGCGTTGTCTGTTATTAATCCTTACGTTTCAGTATTTAGTTGACCCTCGACAATCAAATCAGGTCATGGGTTCAAACGAGAGTGGGCTGTTGATGACTGCTCCGGCGAGAGAACCTGCACGTGCTTCTACCGTCATCAGCGAGTGCGACTGCTGTGTGTGACGTCACCCTCGTGAACCACACACGGCTCTCCGAGGTCATTCAGAGTTCTGACGTCCAAAGAGCAGACCGTTTCAGCTGTACTAGGATGACCGCCATGTCTGTCCGCATGGAGCTGCTCTATCGCGTTCGCGAAGGAGCCGTGGTGCGCGACGTCCTGGAGCTCTTGCGCGCGTCGAGCTGGGCACGCTCCGTCATGCGCCTCGCTGCTCCGCGACTGAAGGACGCGTCACCCGCGGACAGTTCGGTGATCGCGAAGCTGGAGACCGAGTGGCGGATACTGCCTGGAAACAAGGATGGCGGTGCAAAGAGCTCTAGCTGCGTCATTTGCATGGACGACGGTGCACGAACAGAAGGAGACGATGCCGGTGCAGTCCGGCTGCTGTGCGGCCACGAGTACCATTTTCAGTGCGTGCGGTCGTGGCTCCAACAGCGAAGCTCCTGCCCCGTGTGTCGCCACCAGTTCCCAAAGGCTCTCAGTGGGAAGTTCGCTCTCCAGCGAGTGAACTCGATGCTCGTGCTTGAAGACGCGCGTATGCTGCAGCTCCCACGAGCTGAGATCGCGTCCGCATTCATCGCGAGCGACCGAGTCCGCGTCATCGTGACAGTGCGGCTCCAGCAAGTGACCGTCGGGCACGACGAGCGCGGTAGCATGCCCTGCGAGCTGAGCGCGTGCGTGGCTGGCCCGAATGGAGAGCTGCTGTCAGATACTGGGCGCCCAACATCACCAGCCGATTTTACCGACGCGTCCGAGCAAGACCTGACAGCCGGGCTCCCACAGGCGAGTGAGTGTCATTACGTGGAAAGCGACGACGAGACTTGCAAGTGCAGTTGAGTGACAGCAGCTACGGCTCACAGAGCACCGTAATCTCCAATTGTATGTAAGGAACAACACGCAGAGCCGTAGTGATAGTTGAGTGAATGAAGCGAATGAAGCGAACGAAGAGTGCCATTCGTGCCATCTATTGCCTCTCGCCAAAGTACTGTACAGTTGACTTTAGCGGGATCATCCCGTTCTTTCTACGTACCGATGTACCCATGATGCTCTTTGCCGATCTTGATGACTGCGCGCAAAAGAGATTCTCGGCCAGTCATCCTCGTCAATGCGAGCAGCTCACGTTCGACAGGTTTGGAGAGGAGTGATTGGCATATGTTCGATACCGTTGATGACTGCGCCGTATGAAAAGAGAGTAAGCGCCTGGAAGTGAAGCTGCAACTCGCAGGCGTCGCGTCGACCGACAGCGCGAAGTGGAGGCAAATGGTCGTGTGCAACAGCGTGTTGCTAACCACCTCGCGTCGGTTAACGCAAAAAGCAATGATGCAAGAAATGCAAGCCTTCGCTCATTTTCGAGTGAGTACATCCGTCCGTCCGTCCACTCGTCCATTTGTTCGCCAGTGATCTGTGAAAGGACGAAACCGATTGTCAGCCGCATGGTTGTAGCTCATCCGTCCGTCCGTCGCACGGTATTTCGGGGCATCTTCGCCCTTCACTCGACCAGGTGACGACGGATAACTGCTTTGCCTCGCGTGCGATGGCATGGATCTCTACGAGGCGTGCGAGAACGGCAACGAGGAGCGCGTCATGGAGCTTCTCGTCTTCGGTGAGGCCTGGATGGGCATGCAGCTGGCGGCGCGCGCCCGGATCGCGCGCCACCACTCGAGCATCTTCAGCGCCGGACAGGCAGAGAGCTCCTCGATGCTGCGAGCAGACTCGGCCCTCGCGCTCGACGTAGCTGCGTCCGCGACCAACGCCTTCATGTCCGCCGCCGCGGTCGCCGCGACGTCTGTGGGGCTCATGCTGTCGGCGCGCGAGATGCTCCAGGCTCGCGGGACTGCGGGACGCACGCCGCTGCACGCTGCGTGCATGGGTGGCCAGGTCAACGTCGTGCGGCTGCTGCTGGGCGAGCCCTGTATGGTCTACTTCACGAGTCGCACCAAGGAAGAGACCGAGAGCGTGCTGGCGCCGCTGCAGAAAGAGCACAAGAAGCTGGTGGTGAAACCACCCAGCGACAACAGTAGCAACGACTCGCCGCCGCTCTTTGAGGTCAATATGGCGACGAAGGACGGCGGGGACGACCTCGTGCCGGTCGCGCTCGTACAGTTCACGACGGAGCAGTCGATCGCGCAGCAGGACCTGCTCGAAGGCAAAAAACACGTGGACGACTTTGGCAACACGGCGCTGCAGTGTGTGAGCTGCTTTGGCTGCGGCTCGAGCGAGCGGCACATCGACGACGGGCTCGAGATCACCAAGCACCTGCTCATCCACGGCGACCAGCCGAACCTGCCCAAATTCGCCGACAAGTGGACGCCACTGCACTGGAGCGCCTACAATGGAAACCACGAGCAGGTCGCGATTCTCCTGAACCCGTCGCAGTTCATCGGCGAAAGCCGCAAGATCGGGAAGACGCAGTTCAGTGTCCCACTGCTCGTCAACAGCGCCAACCTGTTCCCCGTGGACATTGCCGGTCGACGCGGGCTCGTATTGCTCCGCGAGCGAGCTGAGCTGCGCCACGACCAGCTCCAGGGCGACAGGAGCGAGTACGCCAAGTGGCGCCTACGTCTCAGTCACGTGGACACTTTGAAGCACTTCACCAAGGAGTTCCTGGAGAACGCGAGTCATCTCGTGCGCTACGTGAACGAGATGAACGAGCGACTGCCCGTGCTGCTGCTGAGAGACAAGCAGGCCAAGAAGAAGCGCTTCACCTACACCGACGGCATCCGCTATGGCCAGCACTTGCTGTACTGGGCCGGCTGCTTTGGTTTGGTCAGTGAGGTACGCGCCTTGCTCGAGCTGAGGATGGAAGTCACGTCCTTCGATAGCTTGAACGGTGGTGGTGCTCAGCAGCAGCAATCTGGTGCAACTCAAGGCATGTACCTGCAGCCGCTCTACGTTTGCTCCTGCGAGGAGAACAAGCGCCAGTCCGTGCTGCATGCGGTCGCGAGTCACGGGCAGCAGGAAATCGTCTCACTGCTGCTGAGCAAGATGCTCTACGACCAGCAGCACTCGTCCCTCACGATCATCTCTCACTTCCAGAACTTGGGGTCGCCGAAGGGCAAGACCTCCCACACGAAAAAGAACGTGATTACCCCTAGTAATGGCAAAGACAACGAAGCGCTGGTCAGTCAGACGGATGACACTGGCACTGGCACCACCTCACCATCCAAGGGCAAGCTCAACGTCCTTGAGCTCATCGACGTAGGCTGGCGCAACTACCGCAACGAGACGCCCCTCTTCCTCGCGGTGCTGTACTTGCAGCAGAGCGTCGCGACGATCTTCGCGCGCCTGCTGACGCCCGAGAGCCTCGTCTGGGAGCTGGCGAACTGCAACGTCGAGGGTTCGTACATCCACCACGTGGCCGACGACCACTCGCGCCAGGTGCTGGGCATCAACAGCCACCAAAAGATGGTCTGCGCCGAGTACGTCATGCTCTTTGACGGCATCAGGAAGAAGCAGTTCAAAGAGACCGTGATTGAGACGATCCGTGAGGAGAGTCCCATCGCGCCACCGCTAGTAGTCACGCGTGCGGGCAAGCGAGTAAGCGCTCGATCCTGGTACTCGCTACTGCGGAAGCCCACGCAAACGGATTACCTGGTCATCGGAGCCACCGAGAGTGTGCTAGTGCGTCACGCCGGGGCGCTGCAGCTCAAGATCAAGCATCGCGGCTCGACCGTGCGCTCCAAGTACAACATCAGCACGCCGCAGCTCTTTGAGCCTTTCCGATCGCTGCAGCGGCAGCAGGTTGTGATGGATATCATCCAAAAGAACGTGCACCTGAAGAAGCACGTGACGAAGGGAAACCTCAAGGCGATTTTCCCGCTGCACGACGCATCGGGCTGCAAGAACATCATGCGCAACTGGGTGTACACGGACGAGCGTCGGCGCGTCTTCCAGCCGTTCTTCGGCAACAGCATGCAGCAGTTCCTCTTCGAAAAGCGCACGCACCAGTACGAGATGCTCTGGCCGCTGCTCACGTACTTTGGCGAGAAGCACGCGTTCTACTACGCGTTCGTGGTCTTCTACTCCGTCTGGCTGCTGCTCATCGCCGTGCCCGGCGCGATCTGCCAGCTGCTGTCGTACTTCTCTGACATCTACTTCCTCTCGCCGCTCTACGCGGTCATCGTGTCGATCTGGGCGACGCTGCTCGTCGAGCACTGGAAGCGCAAGAAGAGCGAGATTCAGATGAACTTTGGCAACTTCAAGCGTAACCGCAACGAAGAAGCGCCCGAGTTCTACGGCGACTTCCAGGTCGAGACGATCGAGAGTTCGATCGTGGACGTCAAGTTCCCCAAGTCGCTCCAGCTGCTGCGCATCTACTGCGGCATCCCCGTGCTGCTCACGATGGCGTCCTTCGTTGTCATCATCTTCATCAGCGTCAAGTTCACGACCGCGTCCCCGGACATTGTCTTTGAACCGCCGGTGTGGCTGCCCACACTGCTGCTGCCGTACGTGATCCCGTTCCTCAACGCCGTCTCGATGCTGATTCTCGATAATCTGTATACCAAAGTGGCACTGACACTCACTCTCTGGGAGAACCACCGCACGGTGTGGCAGTATGAGTCGATGCTCGCTACCAAGCTCTTCTGGTTCAAGTTCCTCAATGCGTTCATCTCGCTCTTCTGGGTCGCGTTCGTCGATCAAGACACTGACGCGCTGCGCAAGCAGCTCATCATCGTCATGGGCGTGCGGCAGATCTGGTACATGTTCACGCGCAATATATATCCGCTGCTGTTGGTGCAACACCGCTGGAAGAGCATTGGCCTCAACCTCAAGACCGCCGATGGGAAGAAACCCTGGTTCACGTTCACGAGGGAATGGTACAGCGCAGAGCAGCCTGGGGATGCCGACCACGCGCACGCCGATGGCAAGCAAGCCACGACTCAGTCCGTGCCGTCGCTGGTGCTCATGCAGGAGATGATGTTCCCGCCAGACTTTCTCATGGGCAAGCAGATGGAGATCGTGCTCCAGTTCGGGTACATCACGATGTTCGTCTCGGTGCTGCCTGCTGGTCCGCTCCTGGCGCTCATCGGGAACGTGGTGAACACGCGCCTGGACGTGATCTGCTGCACGCAGGTGAAGCAGCGTCCGCCGTTCGAGAGCGAGACCGAGGTGTCGACGTTCATGAGCATCCTGGAGTTCATGAGCTTCGCCGCCGTCACCGTCAACTGCGCCGTGCTGTTTTTCACGACCCGGGGCGATCTTGAGAGTCTGCTGCTCCTCGGCTCGAAGAGTTGGAATAATGACTCGGCATTCTACCTCAAGAAGCTCTGGTTCTTGCTGGTGATTGAGCACATTGTGCTCGGTGCGAAAGCGCTGCTGTCACTCACCATCGACGACGCGGCGGCCTGGGTGCAGAACGACGAAGACCGCAACGACGATGAGGAGAAGAAGAACAGCCAGCGAGACCACGAGACAGCTCGGCCTCTGGAAGAGCTTCTCTTGAGAACGCTAGACGCTGACGAACCGTCTGGCGAGGCGCAAGAAATCCTCGGTATCGCACACGAAGCTCTGGTCGATGAGCTGCTGACCGAGGCGCTCGACTGGAAGAAGAGAGGTGCGCGGCGGCTCTCCATGTCCACATCGTCGGCGCTCAATCGCGTCCTCGCCGAGAAGTACAGCGACGCTGTGAAAGAGCGAGATCGCGCCGTGCTGCGAGAGAAAATGGCGCAGCGACAACTTCTCGAGTGCATACAGCAACTGGAAGAGCAGCGATCGATGCAGAAACCGCTTGGTAATGCTCAAAACACAGCACTATTGTCGAATGGAGACGAGAGCGCTTCACCTGTAGCAATGGCAAACAGCGAAGACGTGGATGAACAGCTCTTCAACGCGCAAGAGGCAGACAGTCACCGACAGTGTTTGCTGTGCCGCTTGGTGCGACTCACCAGCGTTGACGCAGCGAAGAGGTGTCTGACATGTCGAGTATTCACGTGCCAACAGTGTGACGAAATCCTGCATCTCGATGACCTGGGAGTGAAGGAGGCGACGCATTTCCGCCTGAACTTCCCGAAATTGGTACAACTCGAGGTCTTGAGCTCTTCGTCATCCCGAGAAGACCTGTCAAACGCACCATCAGACATCGTGAGCACAACCAGCCTTGCAAAAGACAACGAGTTCGACACGCATGTGCTGAATGAACTGAGAAAGCTGGTCAAGGAATTTGTCATGATTTACAACGAGGAGAAGCGCAGTTCTGTCGCCAGTGCGCCACTGCTCGATTCCTACAACACGACGCCTACTCAGCTACATGCGGGAAGAGTGTACGATAAATGCATGGAGAGCCCTCATTTGGTGCTTCGGTACCTCCGCAACGAGCGCCGACGACGTCAAGATCGCGGTTGACGGACGGAATCTGGCGCCGAAGGACCACGAGAGCGACTCGCCTTCTCTGTCTACACGTCTAAAAAGCTATTCAAAACGAACTGGAGGCTGTCTATTGCTGGAAGTGCAGTCGCATGGCGCTGATGTCAGCTGGCGACGTGCGGCAGCAGCCACCGAACACGCGCGCACCGGCGGCATGCCACTTTGGAAGGTACTCGTCCCACGAGCTGGCAGCACCAGCGGTCGAAGCTGGGAGCCAGGTCTTGGCCTGGCCGTCCCAGGACTCGCCGCTGTTCGGGTAGACCGCCTTTGGGAATGGGACGTCCATGTTGCGCAGCAAGCCCTCGACAAAGCGCGGCGGGGTGCAGTTGATGCCGACTACAGCAGGAGTTGCCACCAGAGACAACCAAGTGAGTACACGGTAGACATAAGCAGATAAGGGCGAGTGGGCGAGTCGTTACCTGCAAGAAGCTGCGACGGGTTCTTCAGTTGAGCCAGCAGCGGGGCGATTCCTGCGATTGGCTCTCCGCTGTTGAGCTCGCTCTCGTTGCGGCAGGCGACCGCCAGAATCGCGTGGGAAGTCGGGTATTCGTTCAGTAGCTGCACAAACGCCTCCACTTCAACGAGGCATGGGATCGTTTCGCACACCAAGATGTCAGCGCCAGGGTAGTTCGTGAAAAATGCGAAGCGGTCCTTGTGCCATGCGACGAGCTCGTCCTTGGTCTTGTCGTAGTCGCCTCGGTATTCCTGCAATAATAGAGAGCCATCTCATTAGTTAGCTTCAAATGTCAATAGAGCGCATGTATTTGTTCAAACCCAGTCATTTTGCAAATCCATACCGATCCATCGGCCAGTGCCGCGCCGTAGCAGCCAATGCTCGCGCCGACGAGCGGCTTGATGCGGTCACCGCCCTGAGTCTTGAGCTGCTCCCACGTGATGTCTCGAGCTTCCACGGCCAAGTCAATACTCTTGGCGAAGAGCTGCTCGACCTGCTCCAGCTCATGCACGCCTTCGCGCTTGAAGCCGTCCACGGACGCCTGGTAGCTCACGGTCGTGGCGACGTCCGCACCGGCCAGAAAGTAGCTTTTGTGCGCGTCCACTACCACATGCTGCAGGTGCGCGTTCTTCTCAAGCAGCAGCGACGCCGACCAGAGGCTGCTGGCACCAAGCTCCACGCGCGGATCCTTCTCGAGCTCCGTGGCGAGCCCGCCGTCGAGCACCACGACGTGGTTGGACGCGAGCGCCTGTTGCAGGCCATGAAGAGCGTCGGCGTTCACCATCTTGAGGCAATTGCAGAAATGTTGTTGCAATCGATTGCGCAAAGAATCTGCGACAGTCGCATGTCAGTAAAATGAGGGGGTGTCAAAACTGGTTTGGATATCTGAGACTGTTTGGTTTGTGATAGAGATAATAAGAAGGGATTGAGAGATAGGCTAGTAAACCGAGGGGAAACCCTCGCACTGCCAAGTCCCACTCTTCTTTCTTTTGACGGACGGTTCAGAAAACACGGTTCAAAATGACCCGGTCCCATTCACCCATCTCAATAGAAGACCCTTCTCGGTTACACTGAGAGTTCGGCGATGCTGTTTAGATATGTTATGCGAAACACCATTTTCAAACGTTACGCTTGTTCCAACAAAATAAAAATAGAATTTTGAAAAATAGAAATAGAAACTTGCTGCGTACGTTGCACGAAACGGTCAAAAATGATGGGCTTCAATCTTTCTAAAATCTAAAAAAAGTGCCACATGCTGGCCATTGAAAAGGTGCTGGTGCTGTGCTCTTCCTGTTGACACGCGTGAGCTCGTCGCTCGTGGCGGTGCCTCTCTTCTCCATCTGATTGCCTCACTTTCCGAAGCAAATCGGCCAAAAGGCCCACTGGCAAAATTTCGGTCCAATTTTCAACCTTCAACTTGGGTGACGCCGCGCTCCGATACTCAGCTGCGCATTCCCGTAATCCAAGCACCACCTTCCGACAGCTGTTGTTCAGAGACCGCGAGTGACCGCGGAACCAACCCAGCAGCTCACTCACTCATTCTCCAATTCGCGCTACCGTCAAGACTCACGACTCGCACTCGCAAGCCATGGTCGTCGCTGCGAAGCAGAGCAAGAGCGGCGAGCTGCTGCTGGCGCCCAAGGCCATGTACGCCATCTCGTCGGGCGGCCAGTCGGCGCTCGTGAACTTCCTGCCCGTGTTCTACGAGCACACGATGCTCTTCACTAAGGTGCAGATCGGCGTACTGCAGACGCTACCGTGCATCTGCTCGATCATCGCGCCGCCGTTCTGGGGCGCCCTCGCCGACGCGATCCGCAACCAGCGCCTCGTGCACATCACTTGCATCGTCTCGGGCGCGATCTTCCTCTACGCGATCCAGTTCGCGCACTCTTTTCAGCTCTCGATGCTGCTCGTGATCATCGCCAACTTCCAGAGCGCGCCTGCCGGCTCACTGCTCGACCACGCGGTGCTCGACTTGCTTTCGAAGATGGGCGGCGAGTACGGCAAGCAGCGCCTCTTCGGCGCGGTCGGCTACGGCTTGGGCGCGTACATATCGGGACTGCTCGTCGCCGCGGCCGGCATCTCGTGGGCGTTCAACTTGAACTTGCTCTCGGCGCTCCTGTCGCTGCTCATTCTGCGCGCGATCCCAGCGGTCAAACACGGCCACGACGACGGCTACGCGGTCCTCGAGAGCGACGGCGTGCAGAAGCCGAAGGAAGAAGCGCCGCCGACCTTCATTGAGGGCATCCGCTTGCTTGGGCAGAAGAACGACGTGCTCGTGCTGCTCGTGGTCGTGTTCCTCATGGGACTCATGTATGGCGTGCTCTCGAGCTTCCTCACGCTCAACCTGTACAACCTCTCGGGCAACAACTCGCAGATCATCGGAATCGCAATCATGTGCGAGACGTCGTCGGAGCTGCCGGCGTTCTTCTTCTCACAAGCGATCATCCGCAAGCTCGGCACGGTCAACGTGCTGCTCGTCTCGATTGCGGGCTACGCGGCACGCATCAGCTACTTGGCTGTGATGACGAACCCGTGGGGCGCGATCCCGTTCGAGTTCCTCCACGGTGTGACGTTCGGCATCGCTTGGGCGGCGTGCACGCAGTACATCTACACGGCGGCGCCAAAGGGCTGCGAGGGCACGGTCATGGGCATCCTCAACGCCGTGCAGAATGGTCTGGGCCGCGGCGCAGGCACGCTCGTGGGCGGCTACTTTTACCAGAACTACGACGCGCAGACGATGTGGCTCGTGACGGACCTGGGCGTGCCGCTCTCACTCGCTGGTGTCGCGCTCTTCGCGTACCTCAAGAATGAGGACGAGATCACGGTCGAGGAGGAGCTGCTCGAGAGTGCCGAGCTCTTCTCGCCGCACCACGCGGATCCGCTGGCGCTCAAGTCGCCGCGCAGCACACCGTCGTACAACCGCGTCGACGGATAGAGAGAGGAAGAAGAGGAAAAAGACATTGCATGTGAATGTGGTGGTGTCTGTCTGTATTAAGAGTGCACATTTTGCATTGGTGGTCGTTGCGCACACACAGCGCATGGAGAAAATACATGTCGTAGGTGACAGTGTTGAATGCAATGCAGTGGTGTTAATGGCTCGGATGTATCGATTTTTCGCTCGGAGTGTTTTCAAGTGCAAGGTTGCCGCACGCAGAAAAGAAAGGAGAGTTGAAGATGAGAGAATGGGGGCATCATTAGCGCAATGGCACTTGCGCGTTGCTCATTGCGCTGCCCTTGCCCGAGAACGCCGCCTGCTGGTCGCCTGGGACGTGCGCGCGCAGGCTCAAGTACGGGTGCACGACGTCCGCGAACCCGCGGCGGGTCTTCATGAACTCGCGGCCTTCGAGGACGATGCCGTGCTCCAGCAGCAGCGACGGGTGCAGCGCGAGCTGCTGGCCCAATCGCTTCTCCATGAACCAGACGCTGCGCACGAGGCTGCGCGCGCGAATGGGCACCTCCACGAGCTCTTCCAGCGGCAGACGCAGTGGCTCGTCGCCCCCGCTTCCCATGCCGCGGAACGACGTCACGAGCGCAGTGTCTCGCATTGGGCTTGACGACGGCGAGTTTGCAAGCGCAAACTGCACGGAGCGGGTCTCGTCCGACGTAATATCCGCGACCAGAGGCTTCGTCGGCGACTCGGACGCGTCGGGCAGTACTGCGAACTTGGACGAGCGCTGCTTTTGGATCCGGAGCGACCCGTGGTGGCTGCTGAGGAGGTCGTGGTGCATCGCGCGGAAGTACCAGCTGCGTACGACCACGAACGCCGCAGTCGCCACGACGCTCCACGCGACAATCTCGAAAAGTGGCGCGTAGATGATCGACAGCACGGGGCCAGTGGTGTTCTGCAGGAAGTCAAGCTGACCGGAGAACGCGTTCGACAGCGCCGTGTAGTCGCGAAACGCGAGCGCGTCGCTCAGTCGTTGCATCTCGTAGCGACGTTTCTTCTCCGTGATCGCAAACACTGCGTCGCGCTTGCAGTAGGCGACGAGAGCGGCGATGCACGCAACCTCGCTAGTGCGCACATACGTGGATCTCGCAAACGCGAGTGCCTGCCCCTCGCTGAGCGCCACGCACAAATCCCAAATTGCATTGAACGCCACGAGTGGGAGAACCCAGCAGCGTGCAGCAGTCAACCACGCGTGTGTCTTTCCTGTCTGCAGCTCTGTCGTATCCCAGATAGAGATGCTTGGAAGGATCACCATCCACGAGATCAAGTGCGCCACGAGCATGAGCACGATCACAGGTTTGCTGCGATACAAAGGCGACGTGAGCACGCCACCCTTGTAGCCTTGCGACGTAGACGCGGATGCGGTGTTAAGACGGTTCACGTTGTCACCCGATTGCGAGAGCTGCGGCTTGCTAAGCACCAAGCGTCCAATTTCAGCCGCGCTGAACACGTTGAGCACTAGGAGGACCACGTCAATCGCGATCATGACCGTGTAGAGCGCGCCAAACGACGAGAAGTTGAGCAGCGCCTTGTGCTTGAGCTCAAAGATTCCGTTCGCGCCATTGCGAAGCATGAACAAGCTGCGACTGTTCTCTCGCGTCACAAACGTCATGCCCATAAAGTGGAGCGCGTCACTCGAGAGCCGCGCCTTGTCTTGCTGGAAGAGCGGGAACGCCGTCGCGTGCAGTCCTACGAACGCGCTCTTGTAGTAAGTCGGGTTGCCACAGCCAAAGATCGTGGACGTGTACCGCCCGGGGCCTTTGGGGACAAAGCCCTCGACACACACAACTGCCGACGTGGGTGAGCTCGTGCTGATGACGCTCAGCAGATTCGTGAGTTCAGTCTCGGCGAGGCTTCCAGGCTCCGCTGTGTAGTTGAGCTGCGAATCGAGTCCAAGCGTGCTCAGCGACGCGACATTGTGGCTCTTGAACGTCACCAGCGACGGCGATCCGTTGAGGTTGTATCGCTCCAGAAAAAGCCGCACGATCGACGAGTGACAGATCGCGGGCTTGCGGTGGTGGTAGAGTAGCTTGCACGCTGCCCAAGCCATCGAGTCCACGCGGACGCTGCTGCTCATGACGAGCTCCGGTACTTTGCTGCTGCTCTCAGGCACGCCGATCTCACAGTTCTTACCCATGGCGTGCGAGAATTGCGCGGTGGCGCCGTCTGAGATCGGGTGCATCGTTTCACATTTCTGCAAGAAAGAGCTCCAGCCGGACGCGCGCTGCATTCTTTGCCCCGTGAACGACAGGCTGCGTATCGGCACCAGCGGATTCTCCTGCATCTCGTGCTGCGTGATCGCGGCGAAAGAGTACGAGTCCTGTGGCCCAAGCCAGCGGATCTTGAACCACACGTCACGCAGATCGAGCGCAAAGAAGAGCACGACGAGGAGCAAGTCACGCATAAGGCGCGCTCGCGGCGACAGGCGGAATCGACTCCAACTGGACGCCATTAGAGCCACGTAAGACGAAGGCACTGGCACAGCTGCTAGTGTTGCTTCTATCTGACGGAGTGAGTCGCTCGAGGAAGGAGCTGGAATGAGCAGAAGGAGTTCCCAGCGGTCGCAGCAAGAGTGCTCTGCTCTGAAACGGATGCACGGAAGAGAAACCGTTTCGTGGGTGAGTGGGTAAATGGGTGGGTTGATCGACAAGCGGCTTCAACAAGACTAGGTACGACTACCGAGTTGGATTTTCTTTGTGATTCGTCAGTGCTTGTCGTAGTCACACAGAAGCTGTTCACAGTGAACAGCTTTCCGGTTCTACGGCTCCATATCTGGTTCTTGCTCCGCAATCTCCTTGAGCTTGTCGACCACGAAGGAAACGCGCACGCGGCGCGCCGGGTCGAACGCGCACATCATCTCCACGAGCCCCCACTGCTCGTCGCTCATGCTCGCCACGCGAGGCAGTAGCTTGCCTTTGCGCA